>ML103523.1:76914-91457 GCA_003697995.1 Taxidea taxus jeffersonii
AGATCAAGATACATATTTACACACACAGTGTTGTTGTTGTTAATTTTAAAGAATTTATTTACTTGAGAGAGAGGGAGGGGGAGCACCAGCAGGGGGAGAGGCAAAGGAAGAGGGAGAAGCAACCCCCTCCCCCTACTGAGCAGGAAGCCAGACATGGGGCTGGATCCCAGGACCCTGAGATCATGACCTGAGCCAAAGGCAGATGCTTAACTGACTAAGCCACCCAGGTGTCCCCCACACATTGCTTTTAAGTAATGAATGTTATGACATTAACATTAGAATTTGGGGGCGCCTGGGTGGCTCATTGGGTTAAGCTTCTGCCTTCAGCTCAGGTCATGATCTCAGAGTCCTGGGATCCAGCCCCGCATCAGGCTCTCTGCTCAGTGGAGAGCCTGCTTACCCCCCGCCCCTCGCCTGCCTCTCTACCTACTTGTGATCTCTTTGTCAAATAAATAAATAAAATCTTTAAAACAAATTGGAATTTTATTAATAAAGTTAAACTGAAAGTAGCAATTGTACTTTTAAAGCTGCTTTTAATCTTAATCATGACTTGTTTTCTAATTAAATACATTTCAGGTGTTCTACTTTCTTAAGGACCAGGATTTATCTGTTTCAGCAACTCGTTATCAGTTTGCAAAAGAAATAGCCATGGCTTGTAGTGCTGCACTGTGCCCTCACTTGAAAACTCTAAAGAGAGATGGGATGAATAAAATTGGCCTCAGAGTTTCCATTGACACTGATATGGTGAGACATGTTTTTGTGATACATCTTTGAAATGAATGTATCATATGTTAAAATAATCCAGTGGAGTTATTTTTTATTTGGGATGAATGAAGAGAACTAAAATTTGTTGAACATCAGTGTGTACTACATACTTCCTCTACATTATCACCTTTACTCTCCACAACAGGGGTCAGCAAACTTTTTTGTAAAAGGCCAGACAGTACATATTTTAGGCATTATGGGCTGTATGATGTCTTTTACAACTATTCAGTCCTGCCATTATAGTGCACAAATAGCCATAGACAGTATATAACTAATGAGCTCACCATGTTCCAGTGAAGCTTTGTTTATAAAAATAATTGGTGGGCCACATTGGCCTACAGGGTCATAGTTTGCTGATCTCTGCACTATAGAAGTCCTGCTTGCTAAGTAGGTTTTTAATTTTTTCATTCTGACTTTATTCTATATTCACGATTTAAAATTATAAAAGTCCAAAAGTGTTAAAAAAGGAAAAACTTAGTCTTTTCCTTCCCATGTAAGGAAAAAGCAGTTCTTCCCTACCTTGGCTTTTCCTTCCTGTGAAATCTCTTTTACTACTCACACAGAATACTTCATTTCTGACACTTCTGGTCACCAAATACATAGAGGGTTCCCCCTTCCAACAAGCAATTCTTGGACACCAGCAGGATATCCAAGACTACAACTCAATTTTGACACTCTCTACCCAGATATTATCAGATGCCACAAGTTAAAGGTTCAGTCCTATAAGACTGTGCCTGCACATGCCTTCAGGTGCTGATAAGCCCAGGTTATTGGCTGTGCTTCTGACCAACCAGCTACAGATCAGAAGTTCTAACAACCCACTCCTTGGGTTTAATTGCTTTGTTAGTGCTGCTCACAGAACACAGGGAAACACTTATGTTAACCACTTTATTAAAGGATATACAGATGAAGACATATACATAGGGTGAGGTTTGGGAGGTTCTCATCTGTCCCAGTGAAATTGGGGTGTGTCACCCTCCTATGAATGTATTAGCTGGCCTGAAACTCTCTAAACCCCAGGTCTAGGTATTTTATGGAGACTTCTTCATGTAGGAATGATTTAACCCCATTTTGTAATCCCTCTTCCCTCTCTGGAAGATGAGGGGTAGGACTGAAAAATCTAAAGATTCTAATTATGGCTTGGTCTTTCTGGTGACCAGTCCCGGTCCAGGAGCCCACCCAGAGTCACTTCATTAGAACAAAAGATATTCCTAGTGCTCTTATCACTTAGGAATGTACAAGGGTTTTAGGAGCCCTATACAAATATTAGAACAAGAGATATTTAGAGTGTTCTTATCACTTAAGAAATTAGAAGGGTTTCAAGAGCTGGGTACCAGAATCCAGAGGTAGAGAACAATATATTATTTTCTGTTATCTCAAGTGTATATATAATAGGACCATCTTACCCAACATTTCTAGAGAGCAATGCTCATGTTGTCATCTATGTAATGGGTAGCCCCTTGAGATACTGACCCCAGGCTACAATGTACAAGGTTCCCAGTAGATTTATAAAAGGTAATAGCCCTGGAAAGATCTCCTTCCCACTTTTAACTCCCAACTCTGAAATCTGTCTCCATATTCTTCCTCATCCTCCCTTCCTGGTCAGGGAGTCAAATGTTACCCATTTCTCTATAGTCTCTGATTTTTTTGCATATACAGCCAAATAAATATTTAAGTCCTTTTTATTTCCCCTTTACTCTTTTTTTTACCTTGCTTCTTTAAGATGTTATATTTTAGAGATATTTCATATTATTACGTATTCTTTTTAATAGTAGTTGTTGATTATATAAATGTACCATAATTTATTTAACTAGTTTTTATATAAATTTAGTATGCACTGATTGACATTTAGGTTATCCACAGTATTTTGCTTTTGCATAAGTATAACAAACATTCTAAGAAGTAGAATTGCCAGGTCTAAGAATGTACTCAATAGATATTACCATATTGTCTCAAATAGGGGTTTCTACCACAATTTGTATGAGAAAGTTCTTTTCCCTACATTTTTATTAAAGCAATATGTAATCAAACCTTGGAACTTCATGAATTTTATAGGTGAAAAATGGTACTCTAGTAGTACTTTAATGCGTATTTGTTTCCAACATCCAATATAACCTATTTCAAAGCAAGTTTTTCATTAGAATGGTAATCTAAAACATGAATGAGTTCATGTACTGAGGGTCTGCTCTTCTTTAATTAGGTTGTGTTAAACTCCTAGTTCTTTTGTAAAGAACTTAAATTTTGATCTCACTGTTAAAAGTTCCTTTTTCAGTGAGGTAATGACTTGTTATTTCAGCAGCCCTGTTAATTTTTTTAGTCCAATGCATTAAAATGCAATTTTCACCAGCAACATTAAATTCAAATATTAAATATTTTTGCAACAACAAATTCAAAACAGTTTAAGTAGATTTTTTAATACTATAGGTTTTTATTAAGTCATGTTGGTAATTATTTAAAACCTTGGTCCTCTAGTGTGTTTACGTGTGCATTGAGAAGAAACCTAAAGTATGAAGTAGTGGCATTTAAACAATTTTTATGATACCTGTGGGAGAGAGAATGATAATTTATGTAGAAGATAAAAGAAATACAGGAGAATGTGAAACATCTTATGAGTAAAATATCAAGTATTTTCTTAACATGCTTAAAATGAATTACATATTTTAAAATAATTCATATTCATCTGCTGAGCTAAACAAGATTGCTTACTTTCTGGGGTTGACTTATCAAGATTCTTTTCTTCCCCAGGTTGAATTTCAGGCAGGATCTGAAGGCCAACTTCTTCCTCAACATTATTTAAATGATCTTGATAGTGCTCTAATCCCTGTGATCCATGGTGGGACCTCCAACTCTACTAGTTTACCACTAGAAATAGAATTAGTATTTTTCATTATAGAAAATCTTTTTTAGTGAAAGATATGAGTCATATATTGCATACTAATTTGTTAAAACTAAATTCACTAAAGCCGAAATGCCACAAACACTAAATGTTTGCTATGAAACATTTAAGTTTTGCTTTTTAGACAGGAAATGATCTTTTTAAATCATTAGCACAATATTTAAATCTCTAAAAATTTAAGAGACCCACAGTTTTTGAAGCTTTGACTTAATACAAGTACTAAGATAAGGATTTCCTCTATCTTTAATAAATTTGTAGCATTTACTGTGTTATTTAAATGCAAAGCCAAAGTATCTGCATTTATGTATACCTCGTTATGCCAAGAATGACTTTAATGAAGGCTCTTTTCAGGTGTAACCTTTATGAGGGAAATAGCTGTTACATTTGCCAGTACAGTTGCTGGTTTCTAAAGTCTGTTAAAAATGAATTTCAGGACATAGTTTTCAGATCTTAGTCTTATATGATGATTCTTTGAGTAAGGCAGATAACTTATTTGTATAATTGGAGTGGAGACCTACCTCCATGATTAGATAAACTCTGATTATTTGGATTAAAAATCAGAATTTTGCCTTTTTTCTTCTCAAATTATCATATATATATGTTTTTTTCTTGATTAAATGGGTATTCTTAAAATAATTGTGGGTGCTTCAGAATTTTGTGCTTCTATATTTAAGTACATTGTTTTTATAGCAAGAACATGTGATTCAGTATGTGTTTTATAAGTCTAATAATTTATAAATAGGTAATATTTTTGTATTGCAGTGCATTATTTTCCTCCTTTCCTTCAAAATATACCCCATGTTATTTACCACTTCTAAGAGGAATTGACACAGGCCATATGACCCTTGAAGTAGTCATTATGTAGCAATAAATGAAGCCTAAAACAGGCTTTTTTAACTTCTCCTTTAAATTGTAGAACTTTGTTGGCAAGTCTGCATATTTTCATTGATACCAATGTATTAAATACACATTTTAATGAACTAATTACTTTTGCATATTTTAAATTCTTTATATGGTAGTTATTTTTATAACAGGATATTAACATAACTTAAATTCTATGTATTTGAAACTTACAGAACCTTCCTCTTCAAACAGCAAAATTTTAAGAAGTGTGTTGTGTTAAAAAAAGTATAGGGGATGTTTTAGTTCTGTCATTTACATTATATAAATAAAATGCAATCATTATTTTGATGCTTTTTAAATTCTTATATGGTATATGTTTTTGTGTCAAAAACACTCATTGAATATCTCAAGAAAAAGAAACTATGCTAAATAATCCTGATGTAAGAAAAATACTTATGAAGCATCTCAACTTAAAGACCAAGTCAGGGTTATAACTCAGGATCTGAGGTCTCAGGCTAGGAGAGACTGAGAATTTTACTCCACTGGTCACATGGTCGTACTGAATCACATCTGTAGTACTAACCAAAAATATCCTGTGAAGGAGATTATCAGTCTTCTGGAAGTAGCTACTTAATAAGCAATGTAAAATGTTGTGGCTGTTAAATAAAATGGCAACACAAAGTAACCTGTGAAATGTATTGAAATGGTGTAAGATTATTTTTATCAGTTTATGTTTTCTTTATATAGTGTGTATTTATTTTGCAGTATAAGTAGTTGCACAGCCTATGAATACTGAAATTATTTTGTTTATTTTTAATTTTAGTAATCTCTACACCCAACATGGGGCTCAAATTCACTACCCCAAGATCAAGAGTCACATGCTCTTCTGACTGAGCCAGCCAGGCACCCCTGAAATTACTTTAAAATAACCAAGTGGTATAGAGCTCTTCCCATGATAGGATAGCTTTAGATTTGTTTCCAAAAAGTCTCTACATTTAATGAAAATTGGAATAATGTGTCTTTGGAGAAACATTTTAAAGTATTCTTTGTAGATGTAGGTTTCTGAATGCAGTTGCTACTTATTTGGTCATGTTCTTTGCATTGGTACTTTTAAATTTTTTTAAATGTAAAGAAATAGAATGGTTCTTTGTATTCAGTCTGCAGTGATCTGTTTTTGATCTGAGGCTTTTTAATACTGGTCTCTTTCTCTGAACTCTGTAGTATGAAGTAAAATCTAGCCCACTTGTTCTGTGCAGCCACCCAGCACACTTTGTCTATCTACTTGCTATGTGCAGAGCATTTTGTTAGGCTTCACTGGTTGAAAGATGAGTAAAATAGTTCTTTCCCTATTAGAGCTGAATGTATGAGACAGATAATTAATGAAGTAAAAGTTACTGCTATAATAGAGATATGAATCTTGACTATGTGGTTGGAAAACAACCCAGGAGGCAACCCTCTCAGGTCCCTCCCTCTTCAGGAGCTTTATACTATCACTCAGTAAACTTTGCTTTGCTGCCCACCAAACAACAAAACAAAAAAGGAAAACAACTCAGAAGGCTAGTCGTACCAATAAGAAGACAGCTACCTGAGAACTTGTTGGATAGTGGGCATGAAACTTGGCTAGGTAAGAGATAAAAATCTGAAAAGTAGGTAATACGTAAAAAGACTGAACTTTATCTTTTAAGGCGATTTGCTTTAAAGAATATTCTGTGTTGTATGGCTATCTTACCCTCTGATTTAATCATAAAAGCAAAAGCTTGACTATGCTGTCTCAACTGCCTAATTTTATAACAGCCTAGATTCTGATATTGTTTTATAAGTAAAGAACAGAATTTTCTTTTTTTAGGCACAAGCATAGCTTTGATAACTTAACTCACATTTTAATAGAAGATATCCTGAAATAAACCAGAAACCTATAAACCCATCTTAGGTTTTAATTTTTTCTTTGTGATTAAATAAATGTTTTATATAGGTTCAATCATGTGTGTGTGTGTGTGTGTGTGTGTGTATTTCAGAAATCAGAAAAATAGTAAGAAACTTATCAATAAAAGTTTTACCTTCCACCTTGTATGTATCTACCTTGTTCTTCCTACCCTCCAGTCTCAACCAAGTAATCCTTTTTATTAGTTTCTTAAGTATCTTCCCCTGGTTTAGGTGTAGTAGCAGCAAATACAAATAGATATATGTATTTTTTTTCTCTTCTCATTTATACAAAGTGTAGCATGGTGTTTACACTGAAGAACACATTGATTCCCTCAATTACTTTGAGTTATGAGGTTCATACTTAGAATCTTAAAGGTTTCATTCCTTCTCAAACCACTTTTGGTTGATAAAAGCATATTACTGGAATTGTGACTATGTTTCAATAGGAGGACTGTTTTTCTCATAACAGAATTTTTTATTACTAAGACACTTGCAAGTTTATTTTTTAGTTAGCTATATTTAAAACCTTTTTATTTTCCTACCAGACACTAAGGCTTGCCATCTAAATTTATCTTTTACCATATAACTGAGATTTTTTCACATCAGATTTTTAGTTTTAAATCTTTATATTCTTTCTTTTGGATTTAGCTTGGATAAATTTAATATATAACACCTTTTGGGAAATATTTTGCACATCTGCATTGATAAAATTACAACCATATTTTCATGCTTTCTACAAATGAAGAAGTGGGTTTAACACAAGTGCTTTGTTAGGAACCTCTGAATATAATAAAGTTTTTCTTTTCTTTTTTTTTTTTTCCTTTTGGTAAAATACAGTGCTTCCCAACCTCCAAGATAAGTCCCTAGTGATCCCTACCTCCTGGTGTTTATACTGTGTAGTCCCTTCCCACATAACATTATTGGTCTTTGTGACCAAAAAAATATGGCAGAGGGGTTGGGATGTCATTTCTAAGATTATGTTGTAAACAGCTATCACTTCCATCTTTGGTGCATTTCTCCCCACGTTCTGTCTTTTTTCCCTTTCTTCCTATCCTTTCCTCTTCCCTCTGTCCCTCACTCCCTATTAGATAACTCACTCTTGGGGAAGCCAGCTGCCAGGCTGTTGGGGAGGCCCACTGGCAAGGAACTGCCACCAAACTAAACCATTCTCAGATTCCTGAATCTCAGAAACTGTGTGAGATAATAAATGTTTTAAGCTGCTAGGTTTTCTAGGGGTTTATGTGCAGCAAGTAATATTAGATAATTAATATAAGATACGTATGTTTTTTGAGCAGCTATACATAAAAATTGCTAAAAGTAATTACTTGCTGACAGAATTAAGCATTTTTCCTATCAACATTTATGAATTATATCAAGTAGCATGTGCTAAGTGCAGAGAATACCAATTAAAAGAGTAGGGTTTGCCTAAGTAGGAACAAAGATGCAATTGTGGGAAACTTCTTGTTTCTGGGAATTGTATGCTAGGATACTTAGATTCATACTCCTGCTGAAAACCAAAGGTGATTAAAATACAAAAATCATCTTAAAGCATCAAAATATTAAGACAGTAAGGAATGTTTAGTCCAAAAGGAAAGAGAAGCGAAGTGGGCATAGGGTCCTACTGAGACAACCTTATGGGGTGAGAGAACAGACCAAAAATTTAAGGCCCACACAATGTTGTAAATCTAATCAGTATGGTGAACCTAATCGGTACTTTCCCATGGCCGCCCCCACCTTGCCAAAGCATTTTTAGCCTTTGGATGAGGATGAACCAGAAGTATAAAGTATTATAAAACTAGTCAAATTTAGAATTGCCTACATCACCCAAAAAATCATAAGCATTTAAACTTGCTTTAGGATGGTTCCACGCTGGTAATCCCTCTAGGTGCTAGGAGGAAAAAAAAAAACATAGATCTTCCCTTAGAAAAGTAACTTCAGGGACGCCTGGGTGGCTCAGTGGGTTAAGCCTCTGCCTTCGGCTCAGGTCATGATCCCAGGGTCCTGGAATTGAGCACCGCATCAGGCCCTCTGCTCAGCAGGGAGTTTGCTTCCCCTCTCTCTGCCTGCCTTTCTGCCTACTTGTGATCTCTCTGTGTCAAATAAATAAAATCTTTAAAAAAAAAAAAAAAAGAAAAGAAAAGTAACTTCAATGCAGGCCACAAATTACTTTTCAAATACAACGTTTACCAACACAGTTAAAATAGAAACAGTCACATAAGGAAATTACTCCAGAGCTAAAAGTTAGTAGATTAGTAGAAATAATGAAAAAAACAAAAGCAACCAAAATAAAAATACTCCTTTATACTCCCTAAAAAAAAAAAGAAATAATGAAAAAGTCCTTTAGACAAGTATTAGACTTTCACTTTCTGTGTTTTAAGAAATAGTCAAGTATGAGGTACCTGTAGGGAATGGGAAACCATACAAAGTGATGGAACTAAGTGGGGAAAGATGTGAATATACATGGTGCTAGAATATGTAAAAACTGGACTGTTAAGCTCTAATTAAATAGGTTTAAATGGCAGAATATAATAAAGCCACTGGGTAGAATTTATAAACAGGGATACAAATCAGGAGAAATTATCCAGAGTATAGCCAGAAAGACAAAAAGATGGAAGGATGGAGAAAAACAGATACAGAGAAGATAGTGAGAAGCCCTAACATATGCTTAATTAGCAGAAGGAGAGAGGAGAAAGGATACAACAAATAATTTTTTTTTGTTTAATTTTTTTTTTATAAACATATAATGTATTATTAGCCCCAGGGGTACAGGTCTGTGAGTCGCCAGGTTTACATACTTCCCAGCACTCACAACTAATATTTTTAAATATAAACTTTCAAAGTCAATGAAAGACCTTACTCCACAGACTTAAGAAGTTAGATTCCAAGCAGAAGAGATAAGGAATTATAGGAGCGGCTGGGTTGCTTAGTGGGTTAAGCCTCTGCCTTTGGTTCAGGACATGATCTCAGGGTCCTGGGATCGAGCCCCGCATGGGACTCTCTGCTCAGCAGGGAGCCTGCTCCCCGCCCCCCCCCCCGGCTCTCTGCCTACTTGTGATCTCTCTCTCTCTCTCTGTGTCAAATAAATAATCTTAAAAAAAAAAAAAAGAATTATAGATACCTAACAGGGAAATGAACTGCCAGCTAGCACAGAGTCCAAGGAACAGTTTGCTCTCTCTAGTCAAAGAAACAGGAAAGGGGTTGGGGGCTGTGAGACAGACTCTGGAATTTATTTGACTTTCTCCAGGGGAGCTGCAGAAAGGTAGCACTCCCCTCCTTACGATGTGCAAACACTGTGAAGAAGAACCTTGCTCTACACCAAGCTAAAGATACCAAAACAGCATCAGTCCTCCCTACCTGATGCAGTGGGGGCACACAGACACTGCAGGGTGGAATACTGGGAATGGTGAAGGGAGGCTTAAAGCCCTGACTTTCTAACAGAAGACCTAGGAGGAAGATCTTGGAACCAGAGTGTGTGGGGGAAGATCATAGGAAGGAACTAAAGAAAGTGAACCTCCAAATTTGTGTATGAAAATCCTGGGACCACCCCCAACCTTTGCATGTATGAAACTGACCAGAAGCAGCTGAGCAAGTGTTTTAAACACCGAACTACACTGTAGGTCATTACAGGCATAACTCAAAGATTCTGTGTATTCTACTGTAGAGTAAAGTGAGTATTGCAATAAAGTCAACTTTGAATTTTTTGGCTTCCCGGTGGATATAAAAAAGTTATGTTTATGCTATATTATAGTCCACTAAGTGTATGATTATGTCTAAAAAACAAAGTACATGCCTTAATTTTAAAATATTTTATTAGTGAAAAATGTTAACCATCATCTGAGCTTTCAGTACATCATAATCTTTTTTGCTGGTAGGGGGTCTTGCCTGAATGTTGATGGCTACTGACTGATCAGGATGGTGGTAACTAAAGGTTGAGGTGGCTGTGGCAATTTCTTAAAATAAGACAATGAAGAAGTCTGTTGCATTGATTCTTCCTTTCACAATCAATTTCCCTGTAGCAGTGATGTTATTTGATAGCATTTTACCCACAAAGCTTTCAAAATGGGAGTCAACACTCTCAAATCCACTGTTTTATCTATTAAGTTTACATAACCTAAATCTTTGGTGTCATTTAAGTGACACCATCCCCACCAGGAGAAGATGCCATTTCAAGAAACCACTTTCTTTGCTCATCCTTAAGAAACAAAACTCCTCATCCATTCAAGTTTTATCATGAGATAGTAGCAATTCAGACACATCTTTAGGCTCCACTACTAATTCTAGTTTTCTTGCTACTTCTACCACAAGATGTTACTTACTCCACTGAAGTCTTGAACCCCTCCAAGTCATCCATGATGGCTGGAATTAACTTCTTCCACACTTGTTAATGTTGATACTGTGAACTCTTTCCATGAGTCACAAATGTTCATAATGGCATCTACACCAGAGAATCCTTTCCAGAAGCTTTTCAGTTGACTTGCCCAGATCCATCCAAGGAATCACTATCTAGGCAGCTATAGATAGCCTTACAAAATGTATTTCTTAAATGAGACTTGAAAATTGAAATGACTCCTTGATCTATGGGCTGCTGAATGGATACAGTGTTAGCAGGGATGAAAACAACATCAATATCATTGTACATCTCCATCAGAGCTCTTGGGTGACCAGGTGCATTGTCAGTGAGTAGTCATTTTGAAAGGAATCTTTTTTTCTAAGCAGTAGTTCTCAACAGTGAGCTTAAGACATTCAGTAAACCATAGTGAGCAAACCAAGTGAGCAAATGCTATTAGAAAAGTGGCATTGATAGACTTGCTTGACCCAGGGTTGCCACAAACCTTCAATTAGTAAATAAACAGTATCTGTGAAGTGCAATAAAATGAGGTATGCTTGTATGCAGGTTTCAGAGTGGCCACTGGGTGGTGCACAATCAGGGCAGATTAGAACTGCACTGCCACGGTGTTGAAAATTAAATTACTGAAACCTCAACCCACATAAAGCTGCCCAGGATATGTGTTCTAAACTAACTGGATGGACTGCAAGCTAAAACCAAAACAAAACAAAAGCATTCTTTTAAAGACTTAAACAGGACTGACAGTTTCATTATATTCAAAATATCTAGGAAATAATTCAAAATTACCCAACATGTAAAACAAAAGGGAAATCTAAACAACTCTCAAGGGAAAAGATAAGGAACAAAAGCTAATTCTCAAATTTCAGAATTATCAGAAAAAGACTTAACATGTTATTTTAATTATGCTCCATAAAGCAAGGGTAAACACTATTTAAATGAATGGAAGGGAAGAAGGCTTCACTAAAAAAATGGAAGCTATAAAAAGAACCAAACTGAGGGGTACCTGGTGGCTCAGTAGGTTAAGTGTCTGCCTTTAGCTCAGGTCCTGGGGTCCCGGGATCAAGCCCCTCATCAGGCTCCCTGCTCCATGGGGAGTCTGCTTCTCCCTCTGACCTTCTCCTCACTCATGCTCTCTCTCAAATAAATAAATAAAATATTAAAAAAAAAAAAGAACCAAACTGAAATTTTATAAGTGAAAAATACAAATAAAAAAATTTCCCAGAGGGTCTTAATAGGATGGAGACAACCAAGGGAAGAGTCAGCAAATTTAAAGATATTTCAGTAGAAATTATCCTACCTGAATAACATAGAGAAAAAAGTAGAAAAAAAAAGAAAAAGAAAAGCTTTGAGGACTTATGGGAAAATATAAAAATATCTAATATTCGCATGGAGGTTCCTCAAAAAATTGAAAATAGAGCTACCTTATGATCCAGCAATTGCACTACTGGGTATTTACCCTAAAGATACAAACGTAGTGATCCAAAGGGGCACGTGTACCCGAATGTTTATAGCAACAATGTCCACAATAGCCGAGTTATGGAAAGAACCTAGATGTCCATCAACAGATGAATGGATAAAGAAGATGTGGCATATATATATATACAATGGAATACTATGCAGCCATCAAAAGAAATGAAATCTTACCATTTGCGACCACATGGATGGAACTAGAGCGTATTATGCTTAGCGAAATAAGTCAACTGGAGAAAGACAACTATCACATGATCTCCCTGATATGAGGAAGTGGAGATGCAATGGGGGTGGGTTAAGGTGGTAGGAAAAGAAAAAAATGAAACAAGATGGGATCGGGAGGGAGACAAACCAAAAGAGACTCTTAATGTCATAAAACAAACTGAGGGGGGTGGAGGGGAAAGAGGGGTTGGGAGAGGGTGGTGGGGTTACATTATATGTTTAAATAAAAAAGCTTAAATTAAAAAAAAATCTAATATTCATGTTAGAGGAGTTGCAAAAGAAGAGAAAGATTGGAAGAAAAAAACATTTTAAGAAATAGTAGCTAAAAACTTCCAAAATTTGGTGAAAGAAATAAATTTATATATGTTTACATGAAATTATATTTACAGCATTTATACTGGCACAGCAAATTGCTAAAATGTTAAAAACCATACCCAGGCATATCATAATCACACAAATGAAATTAAACATAAAGAAAAGATCTGAAAACAGCCAGAGGAAAATGACACTGTTTACTTTTTGGAGAACAAAGATTTGAATTATGTTGTATTTCTCACCAGAAACCAGAGACAGTGGAACATTACTTCTAAAGTGCTTAAAGAAAATACTAATAATTATCAACCCAGAATCCTTTAACCAGCAAATACATCCTTTAGGAATCAAAGTGAAATAAAGACATTTTCAGAAAAAGGAAAACTAAGATAATTCACTGCCAGTAGAACTGCTGTAAAAGAAATGCTAAAGAGGGACACCTGGGTGGCTCAGTTGGTTAAGCGGCTGCCTTCGGCTCAGGTCATGATCCCAGTGTCCTGGGATAGAGTCCCACATTGGGGTCCTTGCTCGGCAGGGAGCCTACTTCTCCCTCTGCCTCTGCCTGCCTCTCTGTCTGCCTGTGTTCTCTCTCTCTAATAAATAAAAATAAAATCTTAAAAAAAAAAAAAAGAAATGCTAAAGAAAGTTCATAGAGAAGTAAAATGGTATCAAAGGGAACACCGAAATGCCAAGAAAGAATAGAAATGGTAATATCTGAATAAATAGAATAGAGTATTTTTTCACCTTTTAAGTTTGTTGAAATATGTGTAACTACTGAAATAAAAAAATTATAACAGTCTGGTGGGATGTTTAACAGATAAAGATCTAATACATATGAGAACAACATCCTAATGGGAGGTGAGTAATGGGACATATATGGTAGTAAGGTTTCTATATTTTACTTGAAGTGGTAAAAAATTCTAAGCAGATTGTAAAAAGTTTGGTATAATAACCTTTAGAGGGACACTTGGGTGCCTCAGTCCATTAAGCATCTACCTTCCATTCGGGTAGTGATCCTGGGGTCTGGGATCAAGCCCTACATCAGGCTCCCTGCTCAGCAGGGAGACTGCTCCTTCTCCCTGCCCGCTCCCCACTTGCACTCTCTCTTGCTCTCTCTCTCTCTCTCAAATAAATAAAATCTTTAAAAATAAAACTCTGCAGTAATCACTTAAAAATATAGCATGGAGAGATATTTTTAAAAAGCCAATATATAAATTAAAATGAAATTCTGTAAAATAATTTTAAAAAATTTGAAAGGAGGCCAGAAAGGAAAACAACTGAAAAGCAGAGACACAATTAATGATAAGTGGTAGACCTAAATCCAACAAAATAAAAAATTAAATTGAAATGGTGTAGTATCGTAATTAAAACACACAGACTAGCTAAAAAAAAAAAACAAGACTTGATTGTATACTATCTACAAGAAACTTTCTGAAACATAATGGAATATATAAGCTAAAAAGTAAAAAGAAGAGGAAAAAATACACCAGGCAGGCACTTAAATTTTTTTTTAAAAAACCTGGAATGGCTTTGGTGATTACCAGAGAGAGCAGACTTCAGTAAAAGGAAATTTACCTGTGGTTTATTATTCCATTTCATAGACAAGTTAATAAAAGAATAACTTGCTTAAAGTCACACATATAGGAACTAACTACTGGAATTTAAGGAGAAACTTTTTAGCAATTAGGACTCTCCAAACTAATCTCTATTAAATTTATGCAGAGTTTTGATGGCTCTGCTTAAAATTTCAAAAGCAGAAAAAAA
>RCUC01137739.1:0-19827 GCA_003697995.1 Taxidea taxus jeffersonii
TCTCTGTGTAATTCCAGTGGACAATAGCTCTACCCACTTATTGAGAGAATAGTCCTCTGTTTGGGACGAACTGGACTCATTTTATATTCAGTGTTTGGATGAAAATGGAATTGTTTATTTTCGCAGATGTTACTTGTTAAAGATCCCAGAAGTCCAAAAAAAGTGGGAGAAGGACTCAAATATTATTTCTTGACTATAAAAACCTTATATTTTAAGTTTATTGAGTAAGAGGACCAGTTTGAGTATTTCTCATGTATATTTTCACTTCTTTCAGATTGGTATTGATTCTTAGGATTAATACAGAGTGAATGGGAGGAAGATGGAGTAGACTTTGGGGAAGAAAATTAATTATTTTAGCTTGTAGTAGAAATATACCCCACATTATACTTTAGGTATCTTTTTGTTTTGTTTTGGTTTTGGTTTGGTTGTTTGAGAGAGACAGAATGTGTGAATGAGGGAAGGGAGGGACAGGGAGGGAGAGAATCCCAAGTGGATTCCATGCCCAGCCCTGAGCTCCACGCTGAGATCATGACCTGAGCCAAAATCAAGAGTCAGAAACTCAATCTACTGAGCCACCAAGGTGTCCCTGTTTTTTTTGTTTTTTCTTTTCTTTTTCTTTTGTTTTTGTTGTTTTGGTTTTGGGGTATTTTTTTTTTAAGATTTTATTTATTTATTTGACAGATGGAGATCACAAGTAGGCAGAGAAAGAGGAGGAAGCAGGCTCCCTGCTGAGCAGAGAGCCCCATGCGGGGCTCGATCCCAGGACCCTGGGATCACCACCCGAGCTGAAGGCAGAGGCCTTAACCCACTGAGCCACCCAGGCGCCCCATAATTTACTTTTTTAGTAATTTCTATACCCAGTGTGAGGATCAAACTCATGATCCTAAGATCAAGAGTTGCTCACTCTTCTGATTAAGCCAGCCAGGTGCCTCTATGTTTTAGGTATCTTTTAATTAGAATTTTATATAGTAAAAAATCAAGTATTGGTAACTCAAATATTTATGTATTTGATATATGTATATATATGTATACATACTAAGTATTTTAGAACCCTAGGGTTCTATTTTACTTAAAGGAGACTTGTTCTGAATTTTTTGTGAATAATTGTATATGTTGGCAACTAATCTGTTTTTAGCTATATTGAACAAATGGTTTCCTAAAAAGAAGCAAGCCTAAGTAACTTTAATTTTTTTAACACATAATATGTTATTTATTTCAGGGGTGCAAGTCTGTGATTCATCCGTCTTACACAATTCACAGCACTCACCATAGCACATACCCTCCCCACAATGTCTGTCATCACACCACTGCCTCTCTCCCACCCCCCTCCACTCCATCAACCCTCAGTTTTTTCCCAAGATTAAGAGTCTCTTATGGTTTGTCTCCCTCTCTGGTTTTGTCGTGTTTCATTTTCCCCTCCCTTCCTCTATGATCCTCTGTCATGTTTCTCCAATTCCTTGTATCAGTGAGATCATATGGTAATTGTCTTTCTCTGATTGGCTATTCTTTTTTAGGATTTTACTTATTTATTTAATTGACAGAGAGACAGCGAGACAGGGACCACAAGGAGGGGAGGGGAAGAGGGAGAAGCAGGTCTTCTACAAGATAGGGAGCCAGATGTGGGCTGGATCCCCGGACCCTGGGACCCTGAGCCAAAGGCGAACCCTTAACAACTGAGCCACCAAGGCGCACCCTCATTTCGCTTAGCATAATACCCTTAGTTGCATTAAGAAACGTTTGTTTTATATTTTTTCCTTAAATGACTGTAAAACCAATTTTACTATCAGAACAGACTTCTGGGACGCCTGGTGGCTCAGTTGGTTAAGCGGCTGCCTTCGGCTCAGGTCATGATCCCAGCGTCCTGGGATCGAGTCCCACATCGGGCTCCTTGCTCGGCAGGGAGCCTGCTGCTCCCTCTGCCTCTGCCTGCCACTCTGTCTGTCTGTGCTCGCTCGCTCTCTCTCCCTCTCTCTCTGACAAATAAATAAAATCTTTAAAAAAAAAAACAAAAAAAACACACAAAAAAACCAATAATACAGAAAAAATGCAAAGTTTTGTAAATATACTTAAATGCTGGAAATTATAGAATCTGAGTGATGAGACTTGTCTTTATCTGTATTATAATAACATTTCTCTAATATGAATATTTAGATATAAATGCTCATATTGTTTTAAGTCTATAAAATTGATAAAGTTATTTTTCATCTACAGAAGTAATTTTTTTTTTTTTTTTAAAGATTTTATTTATTTATTTGTCAGAGAGAGAGCGGGCGAGCGAGCAGAGGCAGACAGAGCAGCAGGCAGAGGCAGAGGGAGAAGCAGGCTCCCTGCCAAGCAAGGAGCCCGATGTGGGACTTGATCCCAGGACGCTGGGATCATGACCTGAGCCGAAGGCAGCTGCTTAACCAACTGAGCCACCCAGGCGTCCCTACAGAAGTAATTCTTAACATAATAAAACTGTATAATCTAGTGTACCATTGTTAATACACAGTAGGGAAAAATATTAAAGGGAAAGAACCACTGTAGTTGCAAATCTAAGCAGTAAGAAGATGAACAAAGTTTACAGACTGCTGGACAGAACACAAAAGGGATTCCTATGCAAAGTTTGAACTCTGTCTTCTCCCCTGTCCCATTTCATATTTATCTTCCTGAAAAGTTGAGTCCTAAAAGTGTTCTGTAAATATGACCAAACCAAAGTCTAGTTATAGCTTTAAGAAATTTGAGTTCCATATAGTTATAGTAATTTTCTTTCCTAGGTTTGTGACAAAAAAACACTTTTAAACATGTAAGTGCACTTTTTTTTTAAGGTTTTATTTATTTATTTGACAGAGAAAGAGAGAGATCACAAATAGGCAGAGCAGCAGGCAGAGAGAGAAGGGGAAGCAGGCTCCCTGCCAACCAGAGAGCCCGATGTGGGGCTCAATCCCAGGACCCTGAGATCATGATCTGAGCTGGAGGCAGAGGCTTAACCCACTGAGCCATCCAGGCGACCCTGTAAATGTACTCTTTTAAACATTTAAAACTAGGGTTTGGGCTTACTGTACAAGATTTTTAATATTCTATTCTTCTAAAATATGTAATCTTTTTTCCTATTTTAAATCTTTTTAACCCTTGCACATGAATTCTCTAGCAACTGAGTTAGACAGACACCAATGCCAGAGAAAAGTGTTGTAAGAGAAAACCTGAAGCACCTATGGACCAAAATCTCTCATTGAGTTTAGACACAAGATTTTCAAGAAAATATTAGCCTTTGTATTCAATATTATATTCACTAGTAAATAAAGACACATAACAGACAAGTGGGGCTTATCTCAGGAATGCAGTGTTCATTGTTTGGAAGATTCAGTGTTGTTGAAATGTCAGTTCTCCCCCAATGTTATTCATAGTTTCGGTGTAATCCTAATCACAGTCATAGCTTTTTTGTTGAACTCATTCCAAAATATATATGGAAAAGCAAAGGAACTAAGATAGTCAGAATGATTTTTGGAAAAGAACAGAGTTGGAGGATGCACAGTATGGATTTCGAGACCCTAAGGCAACACTAATCAGGGTGGTACAGGTGAAAGAGCAGACACAGATGAATGTGATGGAGTATTGAGTCCAGATACAAATGCAGTGTGGTGGTGGTGGAATGTGGACATCCATATTTAACTTAAAATGAACCTCTAGCTAGTGTTTTGGACCATGTACAAAAATTAATTCAAAATGTATCATAGATTTAATGTAAAACCTAAAATTACTGAACTTCTAGCTGAAAATACAGGTCAAAATCTTCATGAGTCTTCAGACTTCTTAGATTTGATAGAAAATGCAAGGTCTATAAAAGAAAGAAGTTGAGTAAATAAGCTCTGTGCTTCTTTCTAGAAAAGAAAAATGAGTTGTTCTTTGAAATTAAAAAACTCTTAGAAAAACACTTAAGATAATGAAAATAAAAACACAGATTGGGATAATATAGAATATAGACAGAACCCTCATATCTCAATACTTAGAAAATGAACAACTCAATTGAAAACAATGGGCAAAAGATTTGAACACTTAGGAAAATACATTATGGCAAGTCAGTACATGAAAAGATGTTCAACATTACTAATTATTAAGGAGATATAGGGGTGCCTGAGTGGCTCAGTTGGTTAAACATCTGCCTTCGGCTTGGGTCATGGTCCCAGGGTCCTGCGCCCGAGTCCCATGTTTGGGCTCCCTGCTCAGTGGGACCCTGCTTCTCCCCTTCCCTCTACCCCTTCCCCCAGCTTGTGCACTCTCTCTCTTTCTGACAAATAAATAAATTTTAAAAATTATTTTTAAAAAGGAGATACAAATTAAAACCATTATGAGATAACACTGTACACTTATTCTACTGGTTAAAGTAAATATATACAATTTCAAGCAGTAGAAATGATGTGGAAAAACTGGATCTTTATACATGGTTAGTGGGAATGCAAAATGGTACAGCTACTTTGAAAAAGTATTAGTTTCTTTTTTTTTTTTTTTAAGATTTTATTTATTTATTTGAGAGAGAGAGAGCACAAGCACAGGGAATGGCAGAGGGAGAGGGAGAAGTGGGCTCCCACTCCCACCAGGGAGCCTGATGTGGGGCTTGATCTGAGGACCATGGTATCATGACCTGAGCTGAAGGCAGATACTTAACCAACTCAGCCACCCAGGTGCCCTGAAAAAGTGTTAGTTTCTTATAAAAGTTTAGCGCAGGGGCACTAGGGTGGTTAGGTGGGCTGAGTGTCCAATTCTTGGTTTGAGCTCAGGTCATAGTTTCAGGTTTGTGGAGTGAGTTCTGCATCTGGCTCCATGCTCAGCAGGGAGTCTGCCTGAGGTTTTCTCCCTTTGCCCCACCACCTGCTTGTGCCCATGTTCTTGTTTTCTCTCAAATAAGTAAATAAATCTTAAAAAAAAAAAAAAAGAATTAAGCAAAAAATTGTCACAGGGACACCTCAGTTAAGCTTCTGACTTTTTAAAAAAGGTTTTATTTATTTTTTCTGACAAAGATAGAGACACAAAGAAGGAACACAAGCAGGGAGCGTGGGAGAGGGAAAATGGGCTTCCCGTGGAGCAGGGAGCCCACCGTGGGGCTCGATCCCAGGACACTGGGATTATGACCTGAGGTGAAGACAGATGCTTAACCACTGAGCCACCCAGGTGCCCCAGGATTCTGACTCTTGACTTTGGCTCAGGTCGTGATCCTAGGGTCATGAGATTGAGCCCTGCATTGGACTTCATGCTAAGTGCAGAGTCTGCTTGAACTTCTCTCTCCCTCTTCCTCCCTCTGTCCATCCCCCTGCTTATCCAGGAACATGTACTCTCAAATAAATAAATAAATAAAATCTTAAAAATTCTTACAAAATCCAACAATACCATTCTTTTTTTTTTTAGATTTTATTTATTTATTTGACAGAGATCACACAAGTAGGCAGAGAGGGGAGGGGAGAAGCAGGCTCCCTGCCGAGCAGAGAGCCCGATGCGGGACTCGATCCCAGGACCCTAGGATCATGACCTGAGCCGAAGGCAGTGGCTTAACCCACTGAGCCACCCAGGCGTCCCCAACAATACCATTCTTATGTATTAACTTGAGAGAAGTAAAAAGTGTCTATACAAAACTGGTATAGGAATATTACTACCCAAAACTGGAAATAACTCAGAGTGTCCTTCAAATGGTGAATGAATAAGTATTGTTATAGCACATCTGTTCAATGGAGTATCACTTACCAATGAAAAGGAATGAGCTCTGCAAATATACTTTATCCATATTCCATTTATGTGACATTTTGAAAAAGACAAGACTATAGGAGCAGATTAAAAAATCAGCATTGCCAGGGACTGGTAGAAGAAATTGACAACAAAGGGCCATGTGGGAACTTTTCAGAGTAATGAAAATATTCTATATTTTGGGGGCACCTGAGTGGCTCAGTTGTTAAGTATCTGCCTTCGGCTAAGGTCATGGTCCCAGGGTCCTGGGATCGAGCCCCCATATTGGGCTTCCTGCTTGGCGGGAAGCCTGCTTTTCTTTCTCCCACCTCACCCCCGCTTGTGTTCCCTCTCTTGCTGTGTCTCTCTATCAAATAAGTAAATAAAATCTTTAAAAAAAAAATACTCTATATTTTGGTTGTCAGAGTCATACAATTGTACTTCTAAAATGGGCAAATTTTATTATATGTGTATATAATATATGCATTGTACCACAAAACTGACTTCAGCTGGTAACCATTTTTTTTTTAAAAGATTTTATTTATTTATTTGATGGACAGAAATCACAAGTAGGCAGAGAGGCAGAGAGAGAGGAGGAAACAGGCTGTCCGCAGTGCAGAGAGCCCGATGCGGGGCTCGATCCCACGACCCTGGGATCATGACCCGAGCTGAAGGCAGCGGCTTTAACCCACTGAGCCACCCAGGCGCCCCCATTTTTTTTTTTTAAATTTTTAAATGATTTTATTTATTTATTTGTTAGAGAGAGAGAGATCGAGCACAGGCAGACAAGAGAGGCAGGCAGAGGCAGAGGGAGAAGCAGGCTCTCCTCCGAGCAAGGAGCCCGATGCGGGACTCGATCCCAGGACACTGGGATCATGACCTGAGCCGAAGGCAGCCGCTTAACCAACTGAGCCACCCAGGCGTCCCCATTTTTTTGTTTTTAAATTATGTTTTGAGTTTGTTTATCTTTATAATCTCTACATTCAGTGTGGGGCTCCATCTCATGACCCTGGAATCAAGTCACATGTCTTTCCTACTGAGCCAGCCAGGCACCCCCCAGCTAGTAACTTCTTTTTTTTTTTTTAAGATTTTATTTGTTTGTTTGTTTATTTGTTTATTTAGAGAATGCAAGTGGGGGAAGGGGGAGAGGGAAATAGAGAATCTCAGGCAGACTCAGCACTGAGCATAGAACCTTATGTGCAGCTCTATCTCATGACCCTGAGATCATGACCTGAGCTGAAATCAAGAGTGGGACATTCAACTGACTGAGCCCCCAAAGAGCCCTCCAGCTGGTAACCTTTTTAAACAAATTAATGAACGTACAAAGAATGGTAGAGGTAGCATTTACAATGATTGATTCAGGAGCACCTGGCTGGCTCAGTCGGTAGAGCATGTGACCCCTGATATCAGGGTTGTGAGTTCAAACCCCACACTAGGCGTAGAGATTACTTAACTTATGCAATAAATAAATGAATAGATAAAATAATTGATTCAGGCGAAGGGTCTTGAATGGGTACTAAACCAGGAGATGAAATGTATTGTGGAATAGTATATTGACACGATATGCCTAGGTTATTTGCTAATGTTTATAATTTGAGGAGATGAGGGGAGTCACCATCTTAACCAAGTCAAATTTCATATCCCTGACAAGGTGAGAACTGGACATTTTGTGCCTCCTGAGGGGTAGTAATATGAAGTGTACAGCAGCAGCAAATATGAACTTCTCTTATCAAAAAATATTAAACCTGGATCTAACCAAGCCTTTAAATCTAACTTCCATTTTATGGAAATATGATAGCTAAAGCAATGAATTAAATTACACTATGAATAAACAATCAGACATATCCAGAATGCCTGCTATTTTAAAAAACATCAATGCAATAGAGGGTGAAAGAGGGAAATCCTGGGATGCCTGGTTGGCTCAGTCAATTAAGTGTCTGACTCTTGATTTCAGCGCAGGTCATGATCTCAGGGTCCTGAGATCTAGCCCTCTGTTGTTGGGCTTAGTGCTGCAAATGAAGCCTGTTTAGGATTCTCTCTCTCCCTTTGCCCGCCCCGTTGTTCTCTCTCTCTAAGTAGAAAAAAAGGGGGAAATCCTTGTAGAATGAGTACTTGAATACTGATTTAGAGGGCAGGGAGCACTTGAGGAAATTTCAATGTAGACTGGCCACATTCAATGACATTAGACAGTTTTCATTTTTTTCTGCAGTAACAGAAAAGTAACAGCAGTGTGGTTAATTAGGAAAAAGTATTTCTAGGATACATATATTAAGAGGTAAAGGGTCCTGATGTCTGCAACTTCATGTAAGTGTACACACACATAGAAAACAGATTAAAAAATGTTAACAATTGGGGTGCCTGGGTGTCTCAGTTGGTTAAACGACTGCCTTCGGCTCAGGTCATGATCCCAGAGTCCCACATCAGGTTCCCTGCTCAACGGGGAGTGTGCTTCTCCCTCTGATCCTCTCCCATCTCATGCTCTCTGTCTCACTTTCTCTCTTTCAAGTAAATAAATAAAATTTTTAACAATAAGTAAAATCTTTAATAAAAATAATGTTAACAGTAGTCTCACAATAATGTGTATATGGCTGTGCATTAGTATTGTTTTAACTTCTTTCTGCATGTTTGAAATTTGTCACAGTAGAAGTGGTTGTTTTTAGAACTCGGTTAAGAGAAATACTATTTATGATGACCTTATTCTGTGTGGTGCGTTCCTGTAGATCCTATTAATATCAGACACCTGTACCTATACTCTACCCCCGAGAATAACTTTTATCACACTGTGTTTGACATTATGTAACACCAGACTACCTGGTAGAAAACAGCTCTGTGAAATGCTTTATATAATAAGGGTGTTGTTGAGAGCATGGCTTACTGTATCATGTGGGGACCTTTTTGGGAAGGACCAGATTTTGGGTTTCCGTAACCAGAATAGTTGTACTACTTCTAAGAAACTGGATTTTGGGCATGTTACGGGCATTGAAGCAGATAGGGGAGTGGAGCTCACGTTTTACTGGCCGCTAGAAAGCTTAGATCTCACTTGTGGTCCATCTTTAGCAAATGTACTTCCCAGCTGCACTCCTTAAGTGCTTCATCATTTTCATTGCCTACTCTCACTTTCCCTTCAATATGATTCCCTCGTCTATTTTTGGTTGTGTTGATTTTCTTTTTTTGAAGATTTTATTTATTTATTTGTCAGAGAGACAGACAGAGAGGGAACACAAGCAGGGGGAGCAGCAGGCATAGGGAGAAGCAGGCTTCTTGCTGAGCAGGGAGCCAGACACAGGACTCGATCTCAGGACCCTGGGATGGGATCCTGACCCGAGCCAAAGGCAGACGCTTAACCAACTGAGCCACCCAGGTGTCCCAGTTGTACTGATTTTGAAGATAATTTATGCTCAACCATGTTCTGGTCATATTAAAAGGATTAAAACAAAATAGTTTATAATTTGAAAGTCACATTCTAAAAGATTTTTAATGTTATTAATCGTATAAATTCTTTCTCCCAGGTCTAAAGATCCTTTATCCTTTAACCAAATTTAGGATAAGGGGATATTAATAGAAAATTAAAAAGTATATATATACTTCTAGGGGCGCCTGTGTGGCTCAGTCATTGGGTGTTTGCCTTTAGCTCAGGTCATGATCCCAGGGTCCAAAAAAAAAATATATATATATATATATACATATATTAATATATATAAATAAAAATATATACATATATATATACATATATGTACATATAAACTTTTGTATATAAATAGGCTATAAAAATCCCGTTTTCTGGAGTAATACTGTTGGAGCTATATTAGCACCAAAACCTTATTTTGGAGGAAGGAGTAATGCAGGGGGAAGAACAAGGCCAGTTCTTGGAAATGAATTTTCAGCAGCAGTTAGAATTGTTATTTTCCTCGATTTTAATTTAGTTTAAAAATTTTTTTTCAATTAATGAAGGGAAGTAAAACATGCCATTGTTTACCATTAGCATTTCTGAAAGAAATATGATGTACAAAAATACCCTGATGAGAAATAATTAGTTGTTCTTGAGTGGTATTTAAATTCCTCCCCCCCCCCCCCCCCCGGGACGCCTGGGTAGCTCAGTTGGTTAAGCAGCTGCCTTCGGCTCAGGTCGTGATCCGGCGTTTCGGGATCGAGTCCCACATCGGGCTCCTTGCTCGGCAGGGAGCCTGCTTCTCCCTCTGCCTCTGCCTACCTCTCTGTCTGCCTGTGCTTGCTCTCTCTCTAACTAATGAGTAAATAAAATCTTAAAAAATAATAATAATAATAATAAAAAATTCCTTTCCCCCATAAGAGTATCGTCCTTCTGCTAAAAGGATTCTTTATATTTTATAAAGTATTTTTCAGTATCAGCCTGTTGATACAGATACTATATTTGCATTTTCCCTCTTGGGTGGTAAAGTCCTCATCTAATTTCTTCTTGAGATTGCTGTATTGCATCTTAAAAGATGCCTTGTCTGTGAACAGAATGTTTACAGCAGGAATAACAACATTTACTATAAAATACGTTGTATGAATCAATGATGGCTAAGACTTTACATATATGTTAAGTAAGAGTGTCTTTTAATATACCCTAAGTTTATTCTAACTTAGTGTTCAATTTATAAATAAGGTTTTCTTCTTTAGCTAAGATTCCTAAGTTCAGTGGAATCTTCTCTGAAGTTCTTTCCCTCTAAAGGTCTGGAAAGTAGCTTCTTATACAAAATGATCTTTAAAGGCTTTTGTATTCATGAAACTGAGTTTTGATTTTATATTTGGACATGCTTTAATCTTAACCATAATAACCTATAATTTCTACCAGGAGGAATATGCTAAAATTAATTGCTAAAATAGGGTTAGTTGTAAACATAGGTGTGAATAAGGTAAGATTGCCATCTTCTTTGCCCCAGGCAGAATGATTCCTAGAACTAGGATTTAGCTTTCATCGCTCACATCTCTGGAATTCACTTTTTCTCGTTTGCCAAAATAAAGTAAGACACAGTTTTCTTTCTTTTTACAACTCTTTTTAAGTGAAAGTACCGCTCATTTTCATTCTTATGCTCATTCATTTCTTGACACATGAAAATCAAGTTTAGTTTTGTAGTAGTGCCTGTTAGTCATGTGAACTTTCTACAACATTTCCATTTATACTGTTTCACACATCACTCACAGGCAAGTTTCCACAAAGACCTGTTTTGTTCCATTGTCCGATCCACCCTGAAGAAACCAGTTTCCAAGCTATGTGCAGCTTTGTAAATCAAGATGAACTGGTCAGGAATTGGATACAGAAACAAACAAGAAACCAAATAATGCTTCCTAGTTAACAAGCAAGAGTGTGTTATGTATAATAAAATTGCAAGTAACAAAATGTTTTGCATTCTAAGAATATTCTATCTGTTAAGAAAGTTCATATCACATTCATATGGTAATCATCGTTCACGTTGTTAGCTGGTTTTCATTACTATTAGAGTTAGGAAAATATAAGTAATGTTTTTTTGTGAGATATTCTAGGCAACAGAGTGCCTAGTTTGATGAAATGTGAATTTTAGTTCTGGGTATTTCTTAGCAAGTCTTATGTGGGATAGCTGTGTATCAAGTTTGATGAGAAGAGGAGTTTGGTATTGGACACAGATTTCCTTCTTCCTGGCAACATTTAGCAGTAAGCAAGGAATATAGTGTCATGTAGCATTTATTTTTCCAGATACTCTCCATCTAGGTCGGGGAGAAAGGAATACCTATACACAACTGCTAAGTAACAGAATATGTTTTTCACCATAGAGTTAAAATCAAACATCATGTATTCACAGCTTAATTTGTGGCTTTTGAAAAGACCCTTGAAATATTTTCTCTTTGAGTAGATGTTTTGTCAAATTATTTTACCTTTTTGTTTAGAAATTTAAAGAATATCAAGCCCTGTTCCAAAGTTTGGGTTTTGTTTTTTTTTTTCCCAAATGATTTTTAAAACATTGTGCTTTTTTATTTTTTATTTTTATTTTTATTTAAAAAATTTTTTAAAGATTTTATTTATTTATTAGAGAGAGAGAGAGAGAGAGCACAGGCAGACAGAGGCAGAGCGAGAAGCAGGCTCCCTGCTGAGCAAGGAACCCGATGTGGGACTCGATCCCAGGACCCTGGGATCATGACCTGAGCTGAAGGCAGAGGCTTTAACCCACTGAGCCACCCAGGCACCCAAAACATTGTGCTTTTAACTCAGCATCAGATAACCTCCCAAAGAATCTGCATCTTTTGTGATCCTTTTCTTTCTCTTCTTGAGAAATTAAAAAAGGAAACAAAGGAAATAAAGAAAACTTAAAATGTTCCTTTACTCATTATTCCAACAACAGGCAAAGACCAGGCTTCCACAGCCAACGTAAGAGAATTCTCAGAGTACTTAGTGAACATAAATAGTCTGGGTCCTGAATCACATGAATATGTTATAGAGTGTAAAACTACCGGGGAAAACACATGACACGTTTAAATTTTTTTCATCCTTCTAATTTCCCAACACACTTTGAAAAGAGATCATAATATGGTGTGTTTTTCCCCCTATAAATCTCTTTTCCCACCACAGATATTCCCATGCACACATTTATTTTGTTTTGTTCTTTAAGATTTTATTTATTTATTCGACAGAAAGAGACAGGGAGAGAAGGAACACAGCAGGGGTAGTGGGGGAGGGAGAAGCAGGCTCCCCACTGAGCAGTGAGCCTGATGAGGGGCTCAATCCCAGGATCCTGAGATCATGACCTGAGCCAAAGGCAGAGAGTTAATGACTGAGCCACCCAGGTGCCCCTATTTTCTGTTTTGAAGAAATCAGATTAACGAGGTAACTTTTTCAAAACATTTTTTCTTTTCTTTTTTTTTTTTTTTAAGATTTTTATTTATTTGACAGAGACAGAGATCACAAGTAGGCAGAGAGGCAGGCAGAGAGAGGACGAAGCAGGCTCCCTGCTGAGCAGAGAGCCCGATGCGGGCCTTGATCCCAGGACCCTGAGATCATGACCTGAGCTGAAGGCAGAGGCTTTAACCCACTGAGCCACCCAGGCGCCCGAAAACATTTTTTCTTTACATGAGAAGATGAAGGTATTAAATTGAAGAATTAAATGCCTTTGTGCTTTCAGCTGCTTCTGCCTGATACTCTTTTCTCAGGTGTCATAGTCTCTGTTCTCCCCTACAGACTGACAGTTTAGGACTGTAATTTCTCAGTGTATTGTCTCATTTCTTATTGGTAAGATTTGAATTGTTGGAAGCAGTAGTCTTAAAATATTCATTAGGTTTTCCTCTTTATTATTACGTTATTTTTGAGGTATAACCTACATAAAGTAAAACGCATATGTCTTGACTGTACAGACTTGAGTTTTAACATTTGCACACATCAGAATCAATGGGGAGGGCTTCTAAAATACTGCCAAGAGGTTAAAACGTTTCCTGGATGATTCTGAGCTACACCTAGTTAAGAATCTTTGCCTTTGGGGGGTGCCTGGGTGGCAAAGTGTTTGGGCGTCTTCCTTCGGCTCAGGTATTGATCCCAGAGTCCTGGGATGAAGCACCACATCGGGCTCCCTGTTCAGTGGGATGCCTGCCTCTCCCTCCCCCACTCCCCCTGCTTGTAATCCCTCTTTCACTGTCTCTCTGTGTCATATAAATAAACAAAATCTTAAAAAAAAAAAAAATCTTTGCCTTTGTAAAGAACCAACTTGAGTAAGACACATAAAATTACACAGTGTGGGGTGCCTGGGTGGCTCAGTGGGTTA
Organism: Taxidea taxus jeffersonii; assembly: GCA_003697995.1. Lineage (NCBI taxonomy): Eukaryota > Metazoa > Chordata > Mammalia > Carnivora > Mustelidae > Taxidea > Taxidea taxus. The sequence continues at coordinate 13,443 of RCUC01137739.1, forward strand.
AAGCCTCTGCCTTCGGCTCAGGTCATGATCCCAGGGTCCTGGGATCAAGCTCAGCATCAGTGCTCTGCTCAGCAGGGAGTCTGCTTACTCCTCTCTCTGCCTGCCTCTCTGCCTATTTGTAATCTCTGTCAAATAAATAAATAAAATCTTTTTAAAAAATTACACAGTGTATCATAAAATGTTAAGCAGATTAAATTTAGGTTACTATTTTAAAAATACTTAAATTTCTCATGTACCTTTTTTACGGGGTTTGCAATGCTGGCTCACCAATGAAATTCTTTGTTTTTCTGTTTGGTTTTAAGAAAATTAATGCAAAGCTTCATGATGGAGTTTGTCAGCGCTGTAAAGAAGTACTTGAATGGCGTGTAAAATACAGCAAATATAAACCATTGTCAAAGCCTAAAAAATGGTGAGTTATGTTTCTTAATTATCTTACCAACAATATATGTATCATAGCTTATTATTTCTTTCCCTGATACTCAAAATTATATCCAACTAAATATTAACGTAGGTGGAAAAAAAACTCCCATTCTCCCATGAAGAATTTCATCTTACATGCTGATTCCTTCTTTATAAAATGGATTCACCCTTTCCCACCCTATTCTTTTTTTTTTAAGATTTTGTCTCAGAGAGAGAGAGAGAGAGGGTGGTGGGAAGAGTGAGAGAGCAAGCCCTTTTGCATGCGCACGCACACGTTTCTTCATGTTCTTTAGCATTTCCTCCCAAAAGAAGATACTTTTAAACAAATCTGATGAGTTTAATTCTCAGTGGCCTAAATTAGTAGTAGGGAAGTTTGACAAGTGTTGGTGCTATCCAAGGCTAGATTTCCATGAACGAATTAACTGTGTTTTCTACTGTCTTCTCTGTAGCTGGTTGTGCCATAAGCCATGTAGTTTTAGTTTAAAGGCCTTTTATATTATGTATAGCTTTCTAGAGGCACCTGGCTGACTCAGTTAGTGGAGGATGCAACTCTTAATCTTGAGGTTGTGAGTTCAAGCACCATGTTGGCTGCAGAGACTTCTTAAAAAATAAAAATCTCTTAAAAACAAAAAAGGGATTGGGGTGCTGGGCGGCTCAGCCATTAGGCATCTGCCTTGGCTAAGGTCATGTAAGGGATTTAAGTGCATTGATGAAAGATTCTGATGGTGACATAACTTATTTAGAAATTTTGAATGTTTTACTCAGGCTAATCTCGCTTAGAAGTTGAATTTGTCCTTTGTCAGGATTTATATGAAAAGTTTTCTTTGACACTGGATTTGTCTTTTGTGAAAAGATCAATTTTCCAGCACCCTGAATATTGTCATTGATTAAAATGTTGAGTAGTTTACTTGTCTAGCTATCTTTTGCCACAGACTATGTAGCCAAATGATGTATATAAGAAAAAGTTCAACAGAACATAAAATGTAAGAGGAGGAGGGGCTATTTATAGGTGACATTTCTTTTGTAATGAAGTAATATTCTGAATATTGGGAAAATTGAAGCTCTTTTATCTTTTTTTTTTTTTTAAAGATTATTTATTTATTTATTTATTTGACAGACAGAGAGCACAAGTAGGCAGAGAGGCAGGCAGAGAGGTAGAGGGAGAAGCAGGCTCCTCGCTGAGCAAGGAGCCGGATGTGGGACTCGATCCCAGGACCCCGGGATCATGACCTGAGCCAAAGGCAGCCGCTTAACCAACTGAGCCACCCAGGCGTCCCTGAAGCTCTTTTATCTTACTCGTTGGGCTTGTAAATCACCAAAAATCATGGATGATTAGCAAATTTCCATTGCCCCTGTGATCTAATCCCAAATATTAGACCCAAGAAAGAATTAGACATCTAAACTCTTCCATGTTATCTGTTTTGACCACGGAAGCAAAAACTGTATTGTGTTTGTACTTGGCAGAGGAGGCTTCACGTTTCCTTTTCAGTGAGGTGACATTCTACAGGATTTTTATGATCATGTTCTTTATTACACTTTCTCCCAATTACTGAAAACAACCCTGGACCATTCCAGAGACTTTTGGAAAAGATGTCGTAACTGGAGCTGTCAGAGCTGCTAGAGGAGGGGTGGGATGATTGTCAGTTGTGAGAGGGAGGAGGATAAAAAGATCACCCATTAGTGCTACATAAACAGTGTGATCCTGGTACTACCCTTGGATATAAGGTAGAGTGTTTTTGTTTTTGTTTTTTTAAGATTTTATTTGTTTGAGAGAGAGGCAAACAAGTCAGGGGAGTGGAAGAGGGAGAAGCAGGCTCCCTGCTGAGCTGGTAGCCCAATGTGGGACTCCATTCCAGGACCCTGGGATCATGACCTGAGCCGAAGGCAGATGCTTAATGACTGAGCCATCCAGGCGCCCCAAAGTAGTTTTAAATATCATCGAATACTCAAATCTTCAAGTCTTTATGGAAATAAAGTGAAAGGCTTATAAAGATAATGCTCAGCTTTTCACAGCTTCTCTTCTCTGTTAAGAGCTGAGATGAGCCACCACCTTGTTTCATGCCTGGCTGTTTAATGAGAGGTCAGGTTAGCCTGTAGCAGGATTCCTACTCATTTTGGTTTATGTGTTTTGATCTTAAGGTGAGTCCCTGCTAATCCCTGGTTGGAGGGCTGCTTTGGTGCCACCAGCAACTCCTGGATACCCAAATGGTCTAATCATTAGACTTAAAGATTGCTTATATATGTAAGAATTGTGGATCAGAATGAGTCTAAATCTTTTTATATAAAACCTCATTTTTTGAGGCACCTGGGCGGCTCAGTCCTTAAGCGTCTGCCTTCGGCTCAGGTCATGATCCCAGGGTCCTGGGATTGAGACCCGCATAGAGGCTTCCTGCTTGGCGGGAAGCCGGCTTCTCCCTCTCCCTCTGCGCCTGCTTGGGTTACTTCTCTTTCTGTGTCTCTCTATGTCAAATAAATAAAATCTTAAAAAAAAAAAAAAAAACCCACAAAAAACCTTATTTTTCAAGGGCCCTGGTTTTGACTTTTGAAAAAGAAAACCCAAAGATAAATTAAAAGCACTTGTTACTGTGCTTGGTCAGTCCTAAATCATTCAGGTATCCTGTAAATAACCTTGAGTGTGGAACTGAATTATTGGAAAAGCAAGATATCTTAGAAATGTTAAATGATTTGTGTAGCTCTTAAAGAAGAAAGGAGTCTTGACATTTTTACTTAAAAATCATTTATCAAATTATTTTCCAGCTATATTGGAAATACATATGGTTAAAAGATTATCCCCTTCCTCAAGCAATGCAAGACAAGAAATAAAGTTGTTTTTTTTTTTTTTTTCCTTTTTTCTGGGCTCAGACGGATTTTATGTTTTAACCAAGATCAGAAAGTAAAGCAGATGGAGTTAAGATTCAAATGCAAATTGCTCCCATTCCAAAGCCCATGTTTTCCTGTCCTCCTACAGTGATTTCTTCTCGGTATTATATTATTCATTCAAAAAGCGTTGTTGTTCCCTTCATCTGAGCCTAATGTTATATTAATTTTTATAGTCACCTGTCTTGTTTATGAAAGATATCCACTGCTGAGTACCACATGTATAGACCTGCTTATTAATTAATTAAATGAATGGAATTAATTAATTAGTTAATTCAAGTAAGCTTGATGCCCAACATGGGGCTTGAGCTTAGGACCCTGAGAACAAGAGTTGCATGCTCTACCAACTGAACCAGCCAGACACCGCATTTTTAAAAAAAAAAATACACATGTCCAAATAGATTTTATATTCAGCCATTGAAATGCCTAAGCTAGTACCTAGAGACTTCTTGTGCCTTGTATTTCAGGTAACCAAGCAACCTTTTTCAAGTATTACTTTAGAAGTGTTATAGGCAAATACCCGTATTTGTGTTAGAATCGCTAGCCTGCTTTTTTCTCTTCCTACTCATAAAAAAGAATTTACCAAGAATATAGTGTTAGCTTATGTTTAACATTACCATAGGAGTAGAAGAGAAGGCAGAAGCTGGTATAAAACAGCAACAGACCACAAATTGGGGTCTGAGCTTAGAAGTGGATCTGTATGTCTTCTGCATTAGCAGTTCTCAACTGGGAGGGGACGATTGATGCTCCCCCAGATGACATTTGGCAGTCTCTGAAGACAGTTCTTTTTTCTTAAGATTTTATTTATTTATTTGACAGAGAGAGCACAGTGAGAGAGGGAACACAAGCAGGGGGAGTGGGAGAGGGAGAAGCAGGATCCCCGCTGAGCAGGGAGCCCGTTGTGGGACTCAATCCCAGGACCCTGGGATGGTGACTTGAGCTGAGCTGAAGGCAGGTGCTTAACCAGGTGAGCCACCGAGGCGCCCTTGGAGACAATTTTGATGGTCTTGACTTGAGAGGTTGGGAGGGATACTACTGGTGTATAGTGGGTAAAGGCCAAATGCTACAAAAAATCCTGCAGTGCATAGGACAGCCCTCGCATCAAAGACATATCCAGCCCAGCATGTTGCTAGTGTCTTGGTTGAGAAATCTTGGTGTTTACAAAACACATCATACCCACTGAAACTTGACATATAATTTAGTCCAGTAGTTTTCAGTCTTTTCAGCTGTAGAATTCTTTATTTTTTTATTTTTTATTTTTAAATAAGCTCTATGTCCAGCATGGAGTGTTGGAACTCACCACCTGGAGATCAAGAGTTACATGTTCCACAGAATAAGCCAGCCAGGTGCCCCTCAGCTGTAGAATTCTTGAGTAAAACAAAAGCTTAGCCATGGACCCACTGATTCCAATAGGCCCAAACGGAACTGCCCTACACCTTAAATGCTGCACGAAGAATGTCAGTGGAGTATGCAGCTCTTGATCTCAGGGTTGTGAGTTCAAGCCCCATGTTGGGTGTAGAGGTTACTTAAAATATAATCATTTAAGAGTAGATTTCATTCTAAAAAATATTTTAAGTGAGGAGCGCAAGGATTGGTGTCACATGCCTCTTCGACTGTCTGGCCTGTTTCAGGTCATGGACATGATTAATGCTTAAAACACTGTTTGCGTTTAAATGGAAGTCATTACCTCTGGTTCTCATTTTGTCGGTATTGACTGATAATTTTTAAAATTTATTACCCCACTGAAGCCCTTACCTCTTCGTACTTCATTGTATTAAATACATTCTCCTCTATCTCACCTTTACTCAGCTACTTTTCCTTGGTCCAGAGTTTGAATAAGCTAGTATTTTGAAAAAGGTTTATTTCACATAAAAGTTTCAAGGGCGGGACGCCTGGGTGGCTCAGTTGGTTAAGCGGCTGCCTTCAGATCAGGTCATGATCCCGGCGTCCTGGGATCGAGTCCCGCATCGGGCTCCTTGCTTAGCAGGGAGCCTGCTTCTCCCTCTGCCTCTGCCTGCCACTCTGTCTGCCTGTGCTCTCTCTCTCTGACAAATAAATAAATAAAATATTTAAAAAAAAAAAAAAAGTTTCAAGGGCTCCTGTTAGGAAGAGTTGGGTCTCCAGCAGCAGGGGGCTAAGTGGGAAGTTGTGCTTTTGCATGTATGCTAATAGTGTGTGAGAGTGTGGGAGGGGGATGAGGTTCTTTAAACTGTGAGAGAAAACAAAAAGTCATAGTATCCGGAGAAAATGAGAAGACAATGAGATGCTCCTAAGCCGGCCATGCCACCCTATCTGGCTTGTCTTTCCGACAATGTGCCTGCACCCCCTTTACTCCAAAACTTTGTTCTAACCAAATTAGTCAAACTCAGACCCTCAAGATAATGTTTTGTAGAGCTACCCTGTCTTTTTAACATTCTCTATTTTTGTGGTGGTGTAAAATAAATAACATACAATTTATCATTTTAACTACTTGTAAGTGTACAGTTCAGTTGTGTTAAGTATATTCATATTGTTGTGCAACAGATCTCCAAAACACTGTCATCTTGCAACTGTGAAGTCTATACCTATTAAACAGTGGCTCCCCTTTCTCTGCTCCATCAGCTCTTGGCAGCTTCCATTCTGTTTTCTGTTGCTACGAATTTGGCTACTTTATTTTTTATTTTTTTAAAGTAGGCTCCACTCTGGGCTCCAACATGGGGCTTGAACTTAGAACCCTGGAGATCAAGAATTGGAGGCTTAACTGACTGAGCCACCCAGGCACCCCTGAATTTGACTACTTTAAATACCTCATATGAATAGAATCATAAAAATATTTGTTCTTTTGTGACTGGCTTATTTCATTTAGTATAGTGTTTTCAAGGCTCATTGTTGTTATAACATGTGACAATTCGCTTCCCTTTTAAGACTAAGTAATATTCCACTGAATATATATACACATGGACATACACACTTCATTTTGGTTTTCACTCATCTATGTGGACACTTAGGTTGCTTCTACCTCTGGGTATTGTGAATACTGTTATGAGCGTTGTGCAAATATTTCTTCAAGACTCTGCTTTCAATTTTTTGGTATATATATATATATATA
>ML103524.1:0-180455 GCA_003697995.1 Taxidea taxus jeffersonii
CCCCCCAGATCTTCCAAGTTAAGACTAGAACTTCTCATGTCTTGAGAGAGAGAGAGAGAGAGAAAGAGAGGCAGTCTTTAATAGGAACACGATTCAATGACCAGGGTAGTTTTGATGAGGCAACAGGACCCCAGAGAGTCTGGATCCCCGTTCCTGTACCTGCAGAGTCCGTCCTTCACAGGTGGCCAAGCACAGAGACTCCCACTGCTGGTCTGGCCCTATGCTGGTGTTCACCACCCCAGAGTGAAATAGGGAAGAGAAGGACAAGGTAGCCCCTTCTTCCCATAGCCAACAACAATTTTTAACGGAAGGGGTGCTCTTTTCCTCTGAGAGTACATCCTTCCTTCCTGAAAGCATAAAACTGCCCTTTCTTTTACAACATGAAGCTGAAACATGCAAATTAAGTTCACTTGCTTTTTGTCTGAGTTATTTTGTTTTGTTTTTTATAATTTTTTTTAGATTTTTATTTATTTATTTGACAGACAGAGATCACAAGTAGGCAGAGAGGCAGGTAGAGAGAGAGGTGAGGAAGCAGGCTCCCTGCTGAGCAGAGAGCCCGATGCGGGGCTCGATCCCAGGACCCTGAGATCATGACCTGAGCCGAAGGCAGAGGCTTAACCCATTGAGCCACCCAGGTGCCCCTTTTGTTTTGTTTTAATGGGCACAAGAGACAAAATCAAAAGCTGCCTGCTCTATTTTGGCCACTGAATTTTCATCTGGGTATACATTTCTCTGGCCCATGAAACCCAAAATTGTGGGAGCTATGGGCTAGATCCCTCATCAAATCCCTTCTTATCGCTGTATAAGAACACGCACAAATCCAAAACCAACCTTGGTTGGCAATTCAGCATTTCTGCAGCCAGATTTTAGAAATGCTAACAGTCATCCCCAACGGGGCTACAAAACTTTTGTCAAGAATCGTCCCATACTTCCCCTGGGTTGATCTTAGCCTTGACCCTGCGAGCAAGCAACATGGGGGTTTGTATTTCCCTACCGCAGATCAGAAGCTGAGGTCCAAGCCCTTAGGGTGACTTGCCTGAGGTCATCCAAGGAGCTGATGGCAGAGCAGGGATCAGAATCCAGTCCTCTCTCTTCCCTGAATGACACGCCTCAGCCATGAAATGTCCATGGCCATCTGTTGCTGTGCTCCCTGACTATCTCCTATTTATAATGTACATCTAGCTTTCTCCTAACCTGGCCAACTGTATACACAGTTCTAGGGCAAGGTGGAAAGAACATTGCCAAGGAGCAAGGACTCCGGAACGGATTTTCCTGCCAATTGGCTGTGTTTCTCTAGGCCAGTCTTCCTCCTCTCTGGGCCTCACCTGTAACGTAGTAACAGTGTACTAAAATGAAATGAAAGGGGCTTTCCAGCTTTGACACGTTACGACACTCCGATTCTTTTGCTCAGTATGTAAATAGAAAAGAAAAAAAAGCCCAACAATAATCTTGAGGGAATCTATATCCACAGCCTCCTTCCCCAGTAAGCCCCTTTTAAACAAACACAAGCAGCAATCGCCACTTTTCAAAAGCCATTGCGAGACACCTGTCAGAGGGGACCTGTCTCCCAGAAAGCCCTGGGAAGGGGCTCCAGGGGCCATATGTCATTTGTGACTGGAATGGACAAGGGCAGAAGCCAGATATGGTCTAGGGAGCCCTTAGCCACTAGCAAAAGCAAATCACACACCCTCCACAGGGAGTGGCCCAGAGCTCAGGAGGCAGGCCCATGGACATGCATGAAGGTACCCTAGCGCAGGACAACACTTGGCTGCAGGATAACCACAGAAAAACCAGCCTGTTTTGTCATGGAAGGATTTCTTCATACCAGCACAAACTTTGCATACCAGCCAGGAGCCTGGTCACTAGCAGACTGCCACGTCACACTCATTGCACAGTGGGAGGGCACAGTGGACCATTCTGAGGGTTCAGCAGGGACCGTGGGCCAGGAGGACCACAGGGAGGAGACCTTTGCCCCATATCCTTCTCCTCTCATCTAGAAAATGGAGTTAATAAGGACCCTCCCTCCCCCGAGGCACCATGAGGGTGACAAGGGGCAGCAAACATGACCTTCATCTGCCACCTGGTTGAGCCTATGCCCCTTGGACACAGAGTCCACTCTCTTCTTTCATCCCCAAATAAAATGACTCTGCCCTATCCCACAGAGGGTGAGCAACCAAGGTCGGGCTCCAGCGAGAGCCCTGGGCTGCTGGGCTTCTTCTTCTCACTTCTTACTCTAATTTTCCACTTCTGCCACATTTTGAATCTCACATGTGCTTATGTTATGTGGCATATTTGCCCAAATCACAGAACGCAGGCCCTTTGCCTTGATTTTCCCCCAGAGCCCCAACAGCACCCCACCTTTGCTAAAGCCAAGTTTGACATAGGGTTTGGGGTACTTAGCGGAGTTGGTAAGGCAGTGCCTTCCATCCCAGGGATGAGGCAAATTGAGTACTAGAGTCTTCTGTTCTTGTAAGACCTCTGATCCTCCAGCCACTGGGAATTTCTCAAAGGACAGCTTCCCCACTGGTGCTCAGCCCTCCGTCCTGCATAGTAACTCACCCTCCTTCTACCTCTTTTTTCTTCCCCATTTTCCTTCCTCACCCCTGACCCCACAAACTCAACATTTATTTTATGGAATGGTTTTGGCCACCTTGAATGACTTGCCTGAGATTACACAGCTAGTAGGGAGTCAGCCTGGATTTTGAGGTCTTGTCCCATTCCCTCTTAGCTTCTCCAGGATTGTATTGCCAGATGCTTAGGACAACACCTTGTGCTTCCTTCCAGTGCCCATACCAGTTGGTTCCCCGGGGCTGGGCACCCTTCCAACACTATGGCTTCCTCGTCACCTGCTCCCACATCTGTTTGTTTTCTTGTTATGGAGTTCTGCAGCAGTAGGGGTCATAAACAGTCCATGCAGGGAATTTGGAAGCTGATTTGAAGCCCTGGCTTTGCGGCTAAGGCATCATGAGGCTGGGAGATTTTTTCCCTCCCCACAGCCTCCAGTTCGAAGAAGTCAGCCTTTCCTGTGTCACAGGGTGCCCCCTCCCTACAGGTTCCTGGAGGCCCTGAGGAAGGGGAACCAGTGAATAGACCAATTCCCTGCCGTCCTCTGCATACCTTCTCTTGAATCCAGTTCCCAGCTGGAGACAGGAGCAAAGACAGAGAACCAGGTCGAACTTTAGAATACCTGCATTCCGGTCCTGGGACTTGAAGCCATGTGTTTTCCCTCTGAGGGGCCTGGAATGTCCTGTTGTCTAAAATGTCAAGAGTGAGGAGAACCAGCCAGGTGACCTGAGCTTGGCATGGATTTTGTTTTGAGGCTGACATTCCTGGAATTAGACAAATAGGATATTTTACAGTTCTAACAACTGACAATTTTTACATGGCTTGGCAGATTACCCTCCTCCCCACCCCCTCTGCTAAAAAAGAAAATGTGGGCAATAAAAGAGATCAAGTAAGGCTTGCTCTTCATTGTGCCCAGTGAACCCATCTGCTCACAGACAATAAAAACCGCCTTTGAAGGCAATGAAACTGATCCACGGAGGCCTGCTGCTCAGGATCCCCAGCTACCCCTGCTGTCCTGTCCCCACCAGGATGCTGCACTGAGAGCGGAAGAGGCAGGCGGAGAAGCAGCAGCCTCCCCCAGGCCCAAAACCACTGCAAACAGCAGAGACCTACCTCACGTCTACCAGATAGAATGATCTGGTTCGCGATTGCCCAATTCACCCGTTGTGGTGAGCCTTTTTTTTTTTTTAAACTTTTCACAGCAAGAGAGGGTACTTCTGCTCAGGGGGCACATTGCTTTTCAGAGAGTTACAGGTCTTAAAGAGCTTGTTTGCTTCTCCCTTTACTTTAAACGCAAAGCCCACTCTTATACTGACTTTTCCTTAAGGCAGAGCTAACAGGAGTCGGGAATCTCTTTGCAAGAAATAAACCAGAAAAAGGGCCACTCAAAATGAAGTGGAATGGAGTCCGGCAGAGGCCATCCAGAGTGTTAGAGCAATCTGTACTGTAATCCCCACCCCATACTGCCAAGGCAAGAGAAGGGGGAAAAGAAAGGAGAAGAGGGTGAGGACAGGAGAGGGGTCCAGAGACAAGAGGAGAGGAGAGGAAAAAATAATCGAATCACAGGAAAACATGTTAAAATTTGTATTTGAGTTTAGCACATGCAAATTACAAATCTCTAAATCTAGAAGAAATCCCCATCTTTCCAATACTTTGGGGAAGGAAAGGGGAAAGAAAAAAAGGTAGGAGGAGAAAGGAGGGATGGAGAGAGAAAAGGATGGAGAGAGGGAAAGTAGGATGATGCATTTCACCCAAGCTCTCTGTGTTGGCTTGAATTTCTACCAGCCTAGCAACACAAACCCTGCATCGGGGAGCAGGAGCCAACAATCACCTGGCATCCTTTGGGTGGTGGGTACAGGACTCATAGCTATGCATGATCTCATCTGACCTTCCAGCAATTCTTCAAAGCAGATTGTTACTATCCTCCCTTTGGGGGAGGATTCAAAGAGGCTGAATGACTTATGCAAAGCCACACAACACAGTAAAGTAGCAGAGGAGGAATGGGAACCCAAGCTTGTTTGATCCTAAGCCTAACTTTCCAAGTGCATTGTCATACCTTTGCATCTAGAATAGCTAGGAGGTGTTTTTTAAAAAGATTATTTAAGACATTAGCAGATTTCACTATGTGACTTCAGATTCACTTTGCCTTTTGAATCACTTTGCACTTTTGAACACTTTATATGCTTCATAACTACCCCCCAATAATATTAATGCCACCTGCATTTAGATTAAGTCAGGTGGTCAGATAGGTTGATCTTACAAACTACAATAGCTCACGATTGAAAAGACTCCAAAATTCTAAAGAAACGGCCAAGAAATTCAAATGAATTCCAGCTTGACCGCCATTTGTATCTACTAGTCACTTTCTCCGTGCTTAACACTGAGCATGTGGGGACGACTATTCCCCGAGCGCTGTCTGTAAATCCCAAGTCACCTCATTGTGCTTTGTTGAATGAATAACCCATCTTGGAGTCCTTCTATCACTAGTTGGCTTTGTGGCATCAAGGAAATGGTCTAGTTGAAGCCTGCTGAAATGACCCTTAGGTTAAGGATTCCCTTTGATTCCAAATTCTACTGATAGATTCTACTGAAGAGACTCTCCCCTAGATGTCACTGTTGGGATTCTCAGAAGGGACTGCCAAGATCTTGGTAGATGCCGTCATTAGGGTAATTCCATTCCTTCTCGGAAGGCTTAAGATATTTTCAGCAGATGGAAGGAGCATTCTACACACTCTTCTGGAAGCCATCAGATGGCCTCAAACATTTATGTGCTTAGTTGAGAAACTTCAGTCCATCAGATAATGCCATGAGCTTTGCTTTAATGAGCGTTTCATCAGCCAGTTCACTCGGCTGAGGGGCATGGCTAAATTGTCTAACAAGGACAAGAGGAGTAGAGAAGGAAGAGACTATTGTTTCCTGGATGTGTCCTCTAAGCCACATGCTACACTGGACACTTTACATTCATGGTATCTTTGCAACAAGCATTCATTTGGGTTGATTACTATCAACCACCCTTACAGATGCAGTAACTGAGGGTCCTTAAGGGGAAGTAACAGCTAAAAACCTTGACTGGAGCCCAGATGCACTCTGTCTTGTCTTGTCTGAATATCCGCCTGGAAGGTGCCTGGCACTCAGACCACATACCATCTGGCCGGAATGGTTGACCTGCTTTGTTTTGCCACTCTGGGCATTGCTGAATCTTGATGGAAGCCCAATCAAGGCTGATGACTTATGACTTGGCAGGGTTCAGCACATGGTCCTAAAGTCACCTGCTGGCAATCGTCTGCAAGAGGGAGTCCAAAAGGTTCATTAGCGGTCTTTCCCTGCACCTCCAGCTGTCTCATCAGTTTTCAGCCCAGTGTGCATGGTGGCTGCAAACCCACTTCTTCCTACATTTAACCCTTCCTCCTCCATGGAAAGACTAACTGGAGGACAGAGCCCCAGACTAAGAATCAGGAGACATGGCCTCTGAACCCAGCCCTGCCACTAAACTACAGTGACATCTTAGGCCAGACCATCAGTTCCTCTGGGCTCAATGTCTCCACTCATAGAACAGGGTCTTGGTTAAGTTTGTGTCAAATGGTCCTTTCAAGTCTAACAATTTAAGATCCCAAGGCAGTGTCCAGTCTTCAGGTTGCCATTATACTGCTTTCTAGAATATAGTCTTTTCTTATATTTTTAAGAGTTTATGTGAGAGAAAGAGCATGAACACAGGAATGGGAGGTTTTGCAGAGGGAGAAGCAGACTCCCCACTGAGCAGGGAACCCAACGCAGGGCTCCATCTCAGGATTCTGAGATCATGACCCGAGTCGAAGGCAGCTGCTTAACCAACTGAACCATCCAGGGTCCTTAGAACATGGTCTTTTCAAGCAGCTTAAGCAACATCTCTCTCCCTCTCTCTAACTCTCCCTTCTATAAAAGTGGCCAAGAGGACTTTACTGACACATGCTTCTCTCCAGGCTTCCAAACAATGCCCAGAAAAGTTCCATGTTCCTAGAGGAGGCCAAGTCTGGGCTTATAAATCTTGCCCATCTAAAGGCCTTGGTCCTCAGAGAAATTCACAGAGCACTTAAGTTGTTTGAAAGATGGAATGCTCCATAGAAGGGGGAACGTGTCCAGACTCTGGTCCTACTTCTGTCACTAATTCATGGGGTGACCTAGGACAAGTCTTCCGAGGGGGTAACATTGAGGAGCACATGGGTTATATGTTTACCAAGCCTGGACCCGGTAACCTCTCCAGGAACTTCCATCTCTACCAGAGATCTCTACCAGTCATCCATAACTTGGATTGACCCCAGGCCTAAAACATTCTGTTCTACCACTGTGGGTGTCTGGAGATTTAAATTTGTGAAGAGAGTCTCCTAGATGGGGTAGAGCAACATGTCCACAAGGACAGACTGTTGGAACGGGGACTGACATTCCCCCTGCTGCAGCAAGCCTGACCACGTACAGTTGATTCTACACAGCCTGCTAGAATAAACTAGAAGGGCCCTTCTAGGCCATCCAATCCACATTGCTCTTCATCTAGCTTAGGACACTAGGACCCAGAGAGGGAAGATTCCTAGATTCTAACTCCCAGGCCACCAACTCAGCCATGACTTGCAAACATTTCTCATTTTCCTCCCATGAGTGGTAAGTTCTTCCAACTAAACCCCTCTAGACAGCACACTCAGCTGGGAAAGGAGATGTTTTGCTGCCCATGCTCCCAGCACTCAAAAATGCCAGGCACATCACAGGCTTCCTGCTGCAGGTCCCACCACCTATTTACAAATCACTCCTTCCTGTCTTCATAACCAAAAGAGAAAGTTGTATCACAGACCCAGAGGGTGACATATGGCTGGCGAAATGACCCTCAAAACAGCCCAGCACAGCTCTGAATAGCACTAGCTGGTCAAATAGTTGAGCGGCTAGTCCTGTGATTTACAGTGTGATGTGTGTCCTTAGAGAAGGTCTTCCCATTGCCTCATCTAAGAAATGGGGATGAGGGCAGTGCTAGTCAGGAACCAAGTGCTTCATCTCTTCAAACCTCCACATAGAGCCTTGGTGTCTGGGCCCCACGGAGGAGGCTGCATCTCCTTCCTGCTGACAGCCTGTCAGATGTGAATCACCAACAGCCATGCCCTCCTCTGGGCTCCTCTCCACATTCAGGGTCCCCCTCCCACCATCAGCTCCTCCAGTGTCCCCTTTCCCAGCCCCCCGCCCTCAGGCAGCTTCAGCAACGCCATTCTTGAGGAGGGTTACCTGTTTTTTTTCCTGTTGCTTGAAACCATTTTTTGCTTGAAAAGATTCTTAAAGAAAAAACTAAAATACACCTTGCCATTTGACTTCAGGAAATGCAAATGCTTCAGAATGAGGCTTGTTCTTTTTTTTTTTTCCATCCTTGGGTTTCTCAGAATTACAGCTGAGGTCAACCAACCAAACATACAAAGACCAAAGGGGAAAGGAAAAACAGAACCTGCATGTGTGAGAGGCAAGCCCAGGCTTGTACTTCTCCAGCCACCTGCCTGTTTACGGAAGCTCACCTGACAGATGCCACCACAAGTGACATGATGTGAGGGGGGCCTCCAGCCAATGAGCAGAACCTGGTCTTGGCATCATGTGTTGGCTTCAGCCTAGGACACGAGTCCTCTCCTCCCATTCAATCTACGCTAACCTGAAGAACTACGGGGGAATGAGGCAAGGTGTTATTCCGGCCCAAGGGGAAAGGCAAACTAAGCGTCCCCATTTAGCCTCACTCATGCCAGAATGCAGCTGACATCCACAGAGGGAAGTAAGAGGGAGAGAAGAGATGATTCAATTCAATAAACATTTACAGAGCATCTTCTGGGCTGAGCAGTGGGGATATAGAAATAGTTGTCTCTGCCCTGAGGGCTCATAGTCTAATGGAGGAAGCAAATAGGCAAACAGAGGGAAGGTCAGAGATGACTTCGAGGCCATGCTTTAAATAAGGAATAACTTCCCCTGTAAAGGGGGGCTTCCAGGTGGAGACGCAAATTAATATGCATGTTTGGGGGCCGTGGTGCCCCCAAACACCAGTATAGTCGTCAGCAATCGACCCGGGATTCAAGTCAGACAGCCTGGATTTGAACCTCACTCTCCCACTGGCAAGCTGTGCAAATGTAAACCAGTCATTAACCTTTTAAAGCCTGAGTTTCCTTATGTACAAGACAGAAGTCACTGGAGTGGAGGAGGGGTGGGAGGGATGGGGTGGCTGGGTGATGGACATTGGGGAGGGTGTGTGCTATGGTGTAAGACTGATGAATCACAGACCTGTACCCCTGAAGCAAATAATACATTATATGTTAATAATATTTTTTTTAAAAATCTGTGTGCATCTGTTAAAAAAAGAAAGAAAGAAAGAAATCACTGTAGTACCCTTCTCATGGGGTGGCTGTAAGAATTAAGTGAAAGATCAAATGTAGCATGCTTAGCAGAGAACCCAGAAAATGGCCATCACTCAGTCTGTATTAGCTATCTTTTATTGTCTGCATTATCGCTACTGCTTTAGGGATCAGGAGTACAAGGAAAGGAGGGAAGGTGGAGTAAGACTAGAGAATGCAGGAGGGACAGAACACTAGGGACCATGAACTTCTGTGGAGGATCTGGACCAGATCCAGCAGGCACAGCGAAGTCCCTAAGGGATAAGAGAAGAGATAAGGCCAGATATGCCTTTGCTGCAATGTTTTCTGACTCTATGTTCCACATCCCTAAAAAGGGGAGGTTGGCCGAAGCGGCGGGGGGGCGGGGGGAGGAGCTCTCTTAACAGCACTCTCAGCACATTAGAAAATGAGACCCCCTCATGCTGTATCCCTGAATCTAACCCCTCAAGAGTGTGGGCTGTGGCTGAAGTAGGCAGGACAAGAGTGCCAGGTAAAGAGATGGGATCAAAAAATGGTAACTGGTCTACCAGCCCTCATCACTAAGAAGACACTTTGGGCCAGAGCATCTTTTGCTCTGGTTGAGGGCAGACAAGGATCAAAAAACTGCTGCCTGCTTCCGCAGGGGTTGCTCCTAGTAGTGAGCTAGTTCAGACAGCAGAGGGAACTGTTTGCTTAACTTCCAACTTCTCCAAGGCTCCCGTGGGGAAGTGAGGAAGGCGAGGGAGGGATTTTCTCAGGCCTGGGGCAGAGATGCAAGTGGGGAAATATTGTGAGCCCAACAGATACCACTCAGAGATCCAGGGAGCAAACACATCAGGGTGTGGCCGCTTCAACCCACCAGGCCCATGGCTGCCTTGTCTCTGATGGATGGAATGAATGGTCACTCTGATGACATCATCAAAAAGATGTCAATGTCAGGTCTTAGACCTCCCAGTTGCATAGACAGGAAACCAAAGTCCGAAGAGAAGTAGGAATTCACCCAGAGTAAGTTAAACTCATGAGTCACCGCAGGAAATGTATAACTTGGCTCTTTGCATATAAAATAGTTTCTATAATAAGAAGCTCCTAAGCCAGTATCACTGGTGCATATATTAAAAATATTTTTGTTTCTTAAATACCATGATGACATAAACACCATCTTTTTCCCCTGCCAAGGAAGCTCCAGATAGCAGGCTTCCTGCTTAGATCTCTTTAATCCTATATCCTCTTAAAATTGAGCACAAGAATGTGTTTATCTCCACTGTCCAGCAAATGGCTTCGAGGAAGAAAACTGGCCTCTGGAATCAGATAGACATGGGGTGAATCTCAACGGTACCACCAACTTGCTTGACTTTGTGTCATTGACCCCGTCTAGGCACCAGGACATCCAATTTGCAGAGTTAGTTGGAGAATTCGATCAGCAGAAGCATGTAAAAGTGCACAGATTAGTATCTGGTGTGCTCTCAAAGGCAGGATTGCAGTAACCACTACCGGAACTTTCGTTCTGACCACCACTGCCTGGCTGAATAAGGTGGGACAGTATACTTAATCTGTCTGGTGCCCAGAATTTTTCCTATCTGTAAAAGGGACTTAATAATACCACTCTCGTAGAGTTGCTGCAAGAGTTAAGTGAAGTAAGCAAGGACAGGAATGGTACCTGATCCCTAGGGGAGCTCAAGTCATCTTTGCTTTCCTTCCCGCAACTTCCAGTCCTTGTGGAATCAGCCAATTCCAAAGAACACTAAAGTATGTGATGGCAAAATGAGAAACAAACAGGTTTCCTTTTAGGCCCCCAAATGGAAACAGAATACTAATTGTCTCCATCCAAGTGTCATGGGAAAAGAACTGGTGTCCCCAGTCCCCAGAGCAGAGAAAGACATTTAATGTGTGATCTCCTTACGTTTAGGAAATTGCTCAGAGGACATCTCATGTATACTGGAAAAGTCTCCATTCAAGAAGTCATGGGCCTACCTCCAAGGTTAGTAATGAATCCAGGAACTCTAGCCCCCTGAGGGCCACTTCCTATGGCCTTCTAAAACTTCCTTTACTTTTCTGTGTTGTCAACCTGGCCTCCGAAGGCATTTGTGTCCGACCCTCGGGCCCCCTCTCTATTCAGCCACGTGTAAGTCTGGAGCCAAGTGCACAGTACTTTTCCTCATGGAAGCGAAGCAATCTCTTTGTCTCTGCCTCGGTCAGAATCTTCACAATGGAACCATGAACTTGCCTCATCCCCTGATTGACAACTTAATGAACATGTCAGCACACAGTCCATTTGCATATTGCTGTATGCTTCAGCTAAGAGGCCCCTTCTAAAGGAAATAATTTGAGGCACTTATGCTGGGAAAGCCGAGATGCAGAGAGGATGGCCAAGATTCTCTGAATAGCCATTTTGCCCATTTTAAAAATTCAGTTTTGCAGCTAGATTAGTTCTCACTCTTCCGTTGAATTGCAACGAGGTTTAAAGGGAAGGCATGGCAGCAATTAAAATGAAGGCCAGCTTTCCAGTTCTGAAAGGCACCCTGACTAATCAGTGCTGATTTTCACTTGTTGGGACTCACAGAGACTTGGCTTTCCATGCAAACATAGTGGCCCACAGGGTCTGCCCATCCTCTGCTTTCTAAAAACCCCAGCTGGGAAGAGCCCCTTAGTGAACACTGGTGGGGTCTACACAATTATGTTTGGCTTCCCAAAGGAAGACATTTAAAAAATGAGACAATGAATTGCTAAAGGATGCCTCTTGCTGTGAAAATCAAAAGACTGAGATTCTCCTGAACATCTTGATGCCTAAATTCATTACTAATTGAACAAAACTGATTATCCTATCTCAGATACTTGATGCAATGCCTATAAAATAGTAGCCCCTTAGTGATGAAACATTGATTGACTGATTGATTGATTGAATGAATGAACATGGTAGTCCAGAACTTGTGGGGAATATAGTCCAGGAGCACAGGGTCCAAATAGGGAAAGTTCAATAATTATAATAATAACAGAATAATAATATAATATATACGTGGAAAATAATTCTATAAGAGGTAGTATTCCATTTCCATGTGTGTTTTGACCCTCCAGCTTAAAGCATTAGAGAAGAGGAAGAGGGATAGTTTTGCACCTGTGCCTTGAATATTAAGCAGCACCTAAAATAAGTAACATGGAAGAGATTCCAAGTGGTTGGAACAGCAGGCAATGCTTTAGAAAACACGGGTCTTGAATGGGAAACCTTGAATAAAAACTTCACATTTTCTGATCTGCCCAGTAATTCTTTTTGTCCTTCTCTTTCCAGTATCAAAGCATATAAACAAATCCAAGTTGTCTTGGAACAAAGATGGCATTGTTCATGGAGTCATGTATCAGGATGGGAATCTGGTAATCCAGTTTGCAGGTTGGTATGTCATCATCTGCCAACTGCAGTTTCTCGTGAAATGTCCAGAACATTCTGTTGACCTGAAGTTGGAGCTTCTCATCAACCAAGATGTCAAAAAGCAGACGCTGGTGACAGTGTGTGAGTCTGGAGCGCAAACCAAAAACATATACCAAAATCTCTCTCAGTTCTTGCTGGAGTACCTACAGGTCAACACCACCATATCAGTCAAGGTGGATAAATTCCAGTATGTGGATACAAACACCTTTCCCCTTGAGAATGTGTTGTCTATCTTCTTATATAGTAGTTCAGACTGAGCCATTTCTTCTGGCCTTCAGGAAGAAAGCCACTCTCAACCATACAGTACTTCATCCATCCAAACAATTGGGCAAAAAGAAAACTCTAGACCAAGACTGAAACCACAAAGGGTATTAAATAATATGTTTCTCCTCCTGTCTTTTGGGAAGATACAGCTCCAGGGTTTAAAAAAAAAACAAACACAGTTTTGAGTGAAGTGTTTTTCAAACAGAAGGCAGGGAAGCAAAGCAGTATGTGGGAAAAGCCCCACATGGGCATCAGAAGGGTTGGATTTATGGCCTGGCCCAACCACTAACTGGCTTACTGTATGACCTGGAGCTATTCCTTTCCTCTTCCTGGAATTCTGGATCCATGTCTGAAAAATGAATGGGCTGGATTTGAATCTCTCCAAAATCTCTTCCATCTCAGAAGACCAGGATGTCTTGTCCCAGACCTGTGAATTCAGATTCCAGGTAGATGCCCCCAGCCAAAGGGAAGAGGCCCTCACCTCACACCAGTATAAATCTGATGGTACAAGTAGGATCTGGCTGCGTGTCACCTCAGCAGAGTCTGAATTTGGGGAGGAGGTTCAGGGTACCTTCCCAAATGTTGTGAACTGTGGGATCTAAAATGTGTAAAAGAAAGGACTGCCCAACTGACCATCCAAATCTAAGAGGCCTCCTGGTATTTGGAAAACCTTCTGACCAGGCTTGACTCCATCCGAGTTAAGACTGACAACACATCAACAACATACAACTCTCATTTCCTATAGGGAAGGGCTGTGCATTCAGCAAGCACTCCATCGGCGTGCACTGGTCATGGTGATGTGGCCATTTGGTCAGGGACCAGCTGCTGTCCTTTCTCACACGATCTCTCTCTGCTCCCTCCTTCAAATGGCTCTCACGAAGTCGATTCTGTGGAGGGCCATTAAGGGCCCCGAATGTGTTGATAAACGATGATGCCCCTGAATGTGGTAGGGACTTCTAAACAATGGCAACCTCCTCTCCTGATTGGGGTAATTGGGAGATTTCTCTAGGTACACCAACCTACCTTTACATCCATCCATCTTTCCTGGAAGGAACACCTTATCTGTTGAAAAGGACCATTGAGCTTGAAGTATAATACCCCAGAGTTTCTGCTTCAGAAGCAAAAGGGACCCTTCACTGCCACCCAAAAGAATGGTGCAAAATTTGCCTTTTTTTCAAGAAAGGTGGCAGGGAAAAGAAAAATGTAGGAGATCAGGAAAGTCTATCAGAGAAAAACTAGGGAAAAAATGTTAAAGAAGAAAAGAAAAAAAAAGCCAGCAGTATTGGTATGGATGAGAAGGACTAAAAAAAAAAAAAAAAAAAATAGCTGAAGAAAAATCGAAGTCATTTGCTGAGCAATGTGCTATGTCAAACTCTTACTCGGCCTCCTCTATGAAATATTTAGTAAAGTCTGCATTCCTAACACTTTCTATGAGTAGATTCTTTGGGAGGAGCGGGCATTGGAAGAGGTGTTGAATTCAGCAAGCCAAGTATGTAGTAAACACAGAGACAGGTTTTGAGGACCCAAAACTAGCAAGCAAGAAAGCACCTGGCATTTGAATTATACCCGAACTCTGAAGGACAAATGAACCTTGCTTAAGCCAACTCCCGCATTCTTGAGAAGGTATCCACAATCTAAGGTTGTGTGCACTAAGCAAATTTTCTACAGTCTCATATTCAAACTTGAGAAAGATTTCATCTCTCTGAGCAGAGGCACGTGACTTTTATACTTGAGTGATTCCTGGTCTCAATCTCTGTCAAGCAATGACCTGCAAGCCAACAGCTGAAGACACAGGGGGCTCAGCATTAAGGAGTCCTCTAGCAAGACAAAAAAATAATAATAATAAAGGGGAATAATCATTAGTAACTCAACTGAGAATAATAGGGCATGGATAAGCTGGAAAGCTTAAAACCAGATTCTTCTTTTTTAAAAGATTTTATTTATTTGACAGAGAGAGAGAGAGAGAGCGCACAGCAAGGGGAGCAACAGGCAGAGGGAGAGGGAAAAGCAGGTTCGCCAAGCAGGGAACCCAATGAGGGGCTCAATCCCAGTACTCTGGGATCATGACCTAAGCCAAAGGCAGATGCTTAACCGACTAAGCCACCCAGATGCCCCAAAAACAGATTCTGTTGCTCCTGAGGGTTAACCAGGACCCTGGGAATGTGGTAGCATCTGTGCAAGTAAAATAAATAATTCTTCTACCTGGGAACTCAGGCCACCTGACACATATGCCCCCTGGGGAAAAACCCAGAGCTCACTTGCTCTCTCTCTCCCTCTCTCTCTCTCTCTCTCACACACACACACACACACACACACACACAAACACACACAGTATACTTGCAGAAAGTGTAAAAAGGGCAATGCGTAAACTGATAAGAAACAAGTCAGTGTAGACAAAATGTGTTCCTGCCCTTGGGGAATTCATAAGACTTTCCTTCTCCACATTTAGTAACTTTTTGTTCACCCCATCTGTCTATCACGCACCAATGACTCCGTAACTTACCCTATTTCCTCTCAGAATTCTCCAGCCACACAAAGGTTGGATCAGAAGAGGTCCCTGCACCCCCAGGAGGATTGATAGGAACAGGCTTGAAAGGGAAGAAATGCTGAAGGAAGTTCTGCAGAATCTACCGAACAGGAGAACCTTCTAGAACTTGCATTAAGAGGATTGAGAAGTCAGTCAGTGTCATCTCTGGAAAGATGCTGATTGATGAGCTAAGCCAGTGTTTGAATGCATGCCCGACAGCAGGCAGAGACTTGTCAGGTCCTCACATGTGGTTAGAGCAGAGCTGGGATTTGAGCTAGCAGTGGAGCCCAACCTCTTGGCTCCCTTTTCCATGATTTCCCACCAGGCTTTACTGGTCTCATTCTATAGCCTTCCTGTAATTCCTCAGGTCACTTCTTTACCCCTGCACTGGGGTGGTACCCAGCATTCAGGGACTTTCTCTGTTCTTCTTTGCCCCCATTCAGATCCTCCAAGATTATCATTCAAATGTGAGACCCAGATAGTCTTTGGATTCAGTACACGGGCAAATCACAGAAAAAGGCTAGGACCCCATATGTAAAAGTTCAATCTCTCAGAAACTGAAGAAATAATTAAAAAATAAAAGTTTATTGTTTTAATCTGAATTTATACATATATGTGTGTATATGTATGTATAGCTATCTGTGTATGTTTATATCAGTATATGTGTGTACATGCATGTGTGTTGTATACACATGTGTGTACTGTGTGTGTATACACATGCATGTACATGTGTGCATGTGTGTGAGAGAGTGTCCCCGCTTTCACCTAGTAATTGTTTTCAGGTCATCTGCTTAACCTGCAGTTGGGAAGGAAGCTTTATTCTTGCTCTGGGCATTGCAAAATGTATGTACAGTTGTATTTATTTTTAATTATGAGAACAACAGAAAGTAGTATTTCTCCCATGCCTCATTTCTTATTTAATAACTATTAATATTTTGCCATGTTTGCTTCTGCTGCCTTTTAAAAATAAAACACAGCAGATAGAGTAAAGCCTCACTCCTCCATCCATTTCCCTCCACCCTCCCCAAAGATAGCCACCTAGAAGTTTGCCCAGCCCCTTTACTTAGATAATTTTTGACTTGTTTTCCCATAAGAATATATAGTACAATTTTGTATGGCTTTAACAATTTCAATAAATGAAAAATTTTTAAATAAATGATATTGTACTTCATATCATATTTTTTTAATTGAAATTTTTCAGGTAACATAAATTCTTTGAGATTTTTACAGACTGACACCTATGGATCTAACTCACTCCTTTAACTGCAATATCCTATTTCATGGTTTGAATATACTGGATTGGCCATGCTCTTATGGATGAATATTTAGTTGGCCTCCTGATTTTGCTGCAATGAGCATGTCTTCCTGTACAGCTCCCACTCCTTGTTGCCATTTTTATGCACATCAGAAATACTCCCTGAAAATTATAACTATTATCCTAATGCTACATCCTCTTTTAGCGAGGCTAGACCCCTCTGTGGTCACAGCGCATAAGCTGGAGCTTGGGAATCCAAAAAACTCTTTCCTTCTTTCCTATAACTTCTGTGCCTTTACATGCATTCCACACACAAGTCCTGAGGGCCAATGTGGTGCCAGGCCCCCGTGCCAGGTGCTGGTTTTTCCAGAGCATTCTGGAGCTTCCCTTGATCCAGTTCTCTCCCTGGAAAGCAAATGAAAAATACCAGAGTGCAACAGGATGAGCATAACTCCAGATAGAAAATTCTCCCTCAAGACCAAATGTCTTTATTTCTTTGTGTCTGTCCCCCACCTTTCTCTTCACACTCCATCCAGTCTCCCTGAATGGCTTATCAACTTCCCCTTGGCTTCAATGATACCTTCTTGCCCATGACTGTGTAACCTAGATCTCCAGCTTTGATTGCTCCTAAAGTTCAACCCCATATATTCACTAGCTGCTGGGCTCTACCCATGAGTTCTTTCTGAGATCTTGCAACAGAAGATGGCACTCCACATCTACGATAGGGACTTAAAAGTTTTTTGGTTGTTTTTTTGTTTTGTTTTGTTTTTTACCATGGCTCAGAGGAAGAAATGCCTTATTTGCAAACAAAGATATGTATACATACACACACACACACACACCACACACACACACACACCAAAAAAAAAAAAAAAGAAAGAAACCCTAAGACAAAGGTTACATTAAGTAATACTTACTACTTGTGACTTAAAAAAAAAAAATCTTGTCGTGACCATCTGAATTGATTTTTATGATGTTGTCATGAGTCACAACCCACAGTCAGCAAAGTATGATTCTAGCATGACTTTCCCTGCTCCAGAAGTTGAAAGGCTTAAAATATACTTTCCTAACTCTCTAGAGGTGTGTTGTCCAAGATGAACAAGATTTTAGCCCATTGTCCAGTCTGCTGGCAAGCCCAGCTGTGGGGGTGTATGGTTTTTCTGCAGGTGCATCTGCAGAGGTCCCAGCATTCAGATACTAGGTTGGGAGGCATGGGGAGTCTGCTGTAGGAACAGGAGCATTCATTCTGCTGACATGATCTGTTGGAGATATGCAGTGGTTCTAGGTCTGACAGCAGTAGTGGCTTCCTGATTATGGTGGTTTCCTGTTTAAAACAGCCGTGTTGTGGCTCTAAAGGGACAGCTTCCTGATTGCAAGATTGTTGAAGAAACAGCAGCTACCCTAGTAGCCCCATTGTGAGGGGTAGCATTAGAGGTTGTTCCTGAAAGCTCAGTCTGGATTCTCTTTCTTCAGCCCTCTTGGCAAGTCTGTAAGCCACCTAATACGCTGGGATAAGTGCCTTCCCACTAACAAGCTGAAGGGACATCTGTTTTCTGCAAATGATCCCTGATGGTTACAATCTCAACATGTGAAACTGAATTCCCCAGACTCATCCCAAACTTGTCACTATTCCTATGTTCTAAATCAAGGATGATCTGAGTCTCTCATGACCCTTCTTTCCCATCCAATCAACATCTGTCCAGTTCACCCAGTTCTCTTGGGCCCGGGAGCACCATGTCACCTGTCACCATGTTACCCCTGTTTCCTGTTACCCTTGCTACCCTGTTACTATGTTACCCTTGTCACCACCTAACTCACAACCTGGATCCTCTTTTACCCCTCACAAATCCCATCCTTAGATGGCACCATCATTCTGGGTACTGAGAACAATCATGGCCACTTTGGAAGCTCTTACATGTTTTGCACTTCTCACATACTCACTCATTTAACCTTAAACAGCCTTGGAGGTAGGTATTCTACTCCCCACATTGCCAACAGTGACAGTGGCATTGAGTCTCTGAGACATGGAGTAGCACGGCCAACATCACACAGCCGGTGGGTAGTAGAGCTGGAATTCAAGCCCTGCTGTGTGAACATCCCCACTCCAACATTCCATTCTCCAACCACTGTGGACCCACCCTTCCTAAAATCTAAGCTCTCTCCTTCCCCATCAAGATTTTCCTTCTTCTCTTGCTTCAAGTCCCCTCCCACCTGATGCCTGATATTCAAATAACATTTAATTTCTCCCAGTTCCTGGAATCTTTTGTGCTCAGCCTTGCCACTCAGTGTTTGCAGGTGCTCTTCTTTCTGCCTAGAATATTCATTTCGCTCTCTTTGCCTGGTTAACTCCTGTCACTGTTCCAATCTCCTTAAAGAAGTCTTCCTGACTCTTCTGGCCTCACCTAATTCCCTGCTGTCTTCTTCCCCACTTGTCCCATTCTTTAGTACATGATGCCCTTCACTCTAGCCCTCTCTATACTTCCTTTCCAGCATCCAAAGGCCTGGAAAGCAGGAATCCTATCAATCTTATTGGGCACTGGGTCCTCACAGCCAAGCACAGCTCCTGGGACATAACAGCTGTTCAATAACTATTTCTTAAACGAATAATCAAAGAAAATATCTTTAAAAACAGGCCACACTCTAGAGGAAAGATACCAAATAAGCCATCCAAAAGAGAAAGGACTATGAATTCTTTTAAAAGTGTAGAAATGTGAATTGAAAGCCACCTTTTTTTCTTAGAAATGTTTTTCAGCACTCAGGAGAGTAAGACAGCTATTAAAGAAGGCGGATATTTCCAGATGCCAGAACCCATCTGTGCCATCTAAGAATTTGGAAGGGGGAAAAACCAAAACTTCACTTGGTTTATTGAACTGCCTCTGTGAGCTAGGTATAGTATATTTGCCATATAATCTATCTCCCTCTTGTCCCTACAAGACATTTCTGTGTAGTTCTAATCATTTTGTAGGTGGGTATACTCTCCCTAGAGTTTAAATCCAATTTTGGTGTACCTTAGAATCAACTGAAAGACTTTTTAATTCCTGGTTCCCAGCAAACAACTCAGACCAATTAAATTAGGATCTCTGAGATTAGAGCCCAGGTGTCAGGATTATTTTTAAGCTCCCCAGCTTCAAGAGTCAGTGGTTTAAATCCTCATTATCCATACTGTGTCCTGAACCCAGCAGCCCTGGCATCACCAGGAAGCCTGCTAAAAATGCAGAATCTCACATCTACCCAGACCTACTGAAACAAAATCGGCATTTTTATAAGATCTACAAGACTGAGATTCATGGATACCTAACAGTTTGAAGGCTGATGGTTCAGATGATTTTCCCTGAAAATCATCTGATGATTTCTCTGAATCCATTATGCTTCCCTGTTTCCTCCCAGGTGACTTGGGGAAATGGATTCTCCCTCCTCTTCTACTCTTTATGTAGATATGAGGGTCTAGACACTACCATAAGTGTCATTAGGTCACCATGATGGTCTTCTTTTGTAATTATCACTGAATTTTTAAAAATTGCTTTTTAAAAATTGCCTTGGGTATCTTGGGCAAGAGCTGGGAAAAGGCTGTAACCAATATGTTGAAAGCTTGGGATGTAGTCTAGAGCAAGGGATGTACTTTCCCTATGGCCAAGGAAAGAGAGAACCATGTTGGAGGTGGCGGATGGAAATGGCTATTGTGGAAACCTGGGTTTGAATCGTAGCTCAGGCAGTGATTAACAGGAGGCTCTTGATGAGTCACGGACACTCTAATTTCCTCAACTGTAAAATAAGGAGCATAATCCTTTCCTGTGGGAAGAACATACAGTAAGCCTTGAAAAGCATACAAATGTGAGGTCTTATATTACATTTCATATCTGCAAAGGAATTTCACTGTGGGAGAGGAGCAGAAAGAAACCCAAGGGCAAAGACGAGAAGAATGATATTTCCTCAAACTCACCAAAGACTGCGTCATCTGCATCTGGAAAAACCGGCCATTGGACGAACAAAGGTGTTCATGAGGCAAATGCCCAATGAATGCTTTCATACCTCAGGGAAAACTAGCCTGGATAAGCTTACTCAATAGTTGAGCAATGGAGTACTGGGGGTTCCGTCCCTGCGTCTCCCTCATGGCAACCCTATTCACACAGTGACATGTTGGCCTTGGCATTTTTTTTTTTTCCCACTTAAAGTGGCGTGCCTAAAAGCAAGAATCCACTCAGAACCCCAGCAACCAGATTGGAGGCTGGCACAGAGTCAACCCTCAGGAAACGTGTAGACTCACTCGCAGCAAGGTAAGGAATTAACAGCCGAGGGTGCCCGTTAGACTAGTTAAGATCATGCTGAATTGGAGCCTGATCCGCCTTTATCAACAAAAATCTCCAAGGGAAAACCAGCTGAGGTATTTCATCATTCCATTCCCACTGCTGGGCACACAGAGAACATAACTGCTGTGACCTTTCTGAGTCTGCCTTCCGCTCTCGCAACTAGTTTCATTTTAACAGCTGGCCGGGTGCAGTCAGCATCAGGCGCAGAAGCAGTCAAGGGAAGAAAGGCCACGACCTGTCATGGGATTGACATCGCAGTGAGGAGAAAGCCAGAAAATGCTTAAGGAAGCTTAATTCCTACGGCCAAAATTACTTTCATACACTCAATACACAGCCCTCAACTGAACGTGACCTTTTCATTATTGCTCCTTCATCAATTCTGGTGTGTTTACTTAAATAGCTTTATATTATATATTTGCTAATTCTGACTGAGAGCTTCCTTACCAGGTTCCAGGCATCAGACTGAAGCCTTCAATACTGTTGTCTATTTCATCCTCAACACTGTTTTATGAGATCAAGAGTGCCATTCCTGTGTTAGATGAGGAAACAGAAGCTCAGAGAAATGCATTAGCATGTCTAAGGAGCTGAGAGGCCAGGATTTAATGCCCATGATCTGACTCCAGATTCACATCCCTAATGACGTTTCACTCTTCCCTCCAAAGCTTGACTTTGCAAATGCTGATCCCTCTGTCTGCCCGGTCCTTGCCCTCCCTTCTGTGCTTGGTTAACCTGACCCCATTCATAAAATCTCAACTCAGACCTTATGGCTCAAGAATCATTCCCAGGCTAAGTTAAGCATCCGATTTCTGCCTTGACATCTCTCTTCTATCTAAACACTTACCACCCTGTACCAAAATTGTTTGATTGTAAGAACAATGTTTACACATTGTTCACTTTCTGCCAGTATCTATAAAATAAAGTGATTCTCGCTTCCAAATTATTTTGGTTTAGTCCTGTACTATATACACCCTATTCTGGATACTGGATGGGATATTGCTTTTTGGAGGCCAACAACTCTCCAACCCTGAGCCTTCACACTGGCTACTCCCAAAATTCTGGTTGCTTCTCCCAGTGGTCGCAGGCTCCATTAAGTAAAAAATCATGAACTTGATGATACCAATCACTAGAGGCCTAATTCCACATAGCTAAGAAGCATCTCATTTCCCAGTGAGATTTAATTAAGGCTTTCTGTACTTAGGATCTGGCCCAACTCTTCCCAGCCCCAGAGAGAGAAAGAAGTATGAACACCCCCAACCCAAAGTGCCAACTCATTTCCTGCCCAGAATGAACCACTTCCCAAAATGAGTGACTGTGTGAACACGAATTCCTTTCAGAGGAACCCCCCACTCCCACCAGGCTGTCATCTTACCCTATGACCCCAACCTGACAATCACCCAACAGCCTGATATTGGTACCCTTCCCAAAATTTATGTGACTCATTCTTACCTACTACCACTTTGTGGTTCTAGGGCAGTTTTGGACACACAGTGGGCATTTGATATATATTAGTTGAATAAATGAATGATTGAATGAATGCCATCTTAGATGTTGGTACAGTATTTTAGATCTTACAAAAATGATGATTTCAAGTGACATGAGAGAACTAAGCTGTTCGCTAGGCGGGTAAGGGGCAAAGCTGGGATCCTCTGGCATTATGATTTCTTGTCCAGACTCTACTATATTTTGGGGTCAGCAACCTCTAGCCTCTGGGGAGTCTGGACATTTTTATAAATGAGGTGTTGTTGGAACACAACTGTGTCCACTCATGTACTGACAGTCTGTGGCTGCTTTTGTGCTATGGTGACAAGTGAAGCAATCGTGCCAGAGTTCAGAACAGTCTTTGTAGCCTGCCATGCCTAAAATGTTCACTGTTTAAAATGTTTGTAGATGGGGCACCTGCGTGGTTCAGTGGGTTAAAGCCTCTGCCTTCGCTTGGGTCATGATCCCAGGATCCTGGGATCGAGTCCCGCATCGGGCTCTCTGCTTGGCAGGGAACCTTCTTCCTCCACTCTCTCTCTCTCTCTCTCTCACTCTCTCTCTCTCTCTCTCTCTCTCTCTCTTTCTCTTTTAAAAAAAATGTTTGTAGACTCTGCTATATATTACTGATGGCTCCATATATGTTCAGATGTACACACTTACATACCATACATCCTAAACTCACCCACAAAGAGAACCATTTGGCCACTGCCTTGACCAGAACCTTTCAATGTTGTCCGTGAGAGAGGAATGTGAAGTGTTTTGGAATTGTGTAAAGAGCATTCTGTAAGTGCCAAGGAATAGGTTCTATGGACAAATGCATGGACTTTGGCCATGGTAGTATATACCCTAACAGTATAAAGAAGTGGCACACTAAAAAAAGGTCTTAGATTCAAGTCTACCAAAAGCAATGAGAAGGTATCACTTCCAATAAGACAGGACAGAAAAACCAGGATAAACAGAATAATTTTAAAATCACAACTTGGATCCCTTAGTTCCAGGAAATTCCTGCACACCATTATAATAACCCAATGCAGTCTAATTGTACATAGTAGAGTAGCTGAAATTGAAACAAGGTCTTGTATTGTTATTATTATTATTAATTATTTAATCTTGATGATTAAACCTGCCAAGAGCTTCCTGATATCAGAAGTTTAAGTTAAACTTTGAGGACAAAAGGGGTTTTTTTGTTGTTGTTGTTTTTAGAAAAAAAGACAAACCATGACAGACTCCTGACTCCAGGAAACAAACAGAGGGTTGTGGAAGGGGAGGTGGGTGGGGAGATGAAGTAACGGGGTGGTGGGCATTAAGGAGGGCACGTGATGTGATGAGTCCTGGGTGTTATATGCAACTGATGAATCACTGAGCACTACACCAGAAACCAATGATACACTATTATATGTTGGCTAGTTGAATATAAATTTTTAAAAAAACATTAATTGACCTTTTAGTTACACAGAAACAAAGTAAAGACCATGTTTTAATTAAAAGTGGTTTGAGATGTGAGGAGCTGAGCTTCTTTATAATAATGAAAAGATTTTTAATGAAGATGTATCTTTCTAAATTATGGACTTGGAATGTACTGTTCCAGGACAATTGTCTGCCTTTAGATTTGTCTATTTTTTTTCCATCAGCCTCCCGGGGGAGTTTGGAAGCAAAGGCAAGATGATAACTGGAGGGTCTTCCATTTATATTAGTAAAGGGGACTTAAGTGAACTCTCCTTGAATTATGGAACCCTCTTTCTGGCTGTTTTCTAGCCTGAACAATCTATACTTCCATAAATATACTATCAGGCATGGGTTCCTATGCAAATATGGGGTGAAACCCAATACCATGGATGGTAGAACATTGTAAGTTCCCCTGAAAGACAAGGTACCATTATTCTTCTTTGAATCACAAAGTAGGTACTTATGAAAAATTTGTTGATTTGAATAGAAGCTAAAATCACCTTTTAAAAAAACTTGCTATGTTGAATTTTTCCCTTCTAGTTCAGTATCCTTCCAACTGAAGATGTTCTATCCAAATACTCATTAAATGAGTTATATGTGCATGTAATTTTAAGTTAATTAATGCCAGGCTCCTTTTAAATAAAAGATTAGAAGGAATAGCATTCTGTTTGAGAAGATGTGGTATAGGGAAAAACTGTGAAAGACTGAAATTTAGAGAGACTGCTGACTGGTTTATGAATTCAGATTATTTTAAGTTTTCATTGTGTCTGAGATACTTTACCACCCTGAAATTGTCAAAAATTGATAGTGATGCAAATAATTCTTATCCATAAAGATGCAAATTGGGTCCCATTCACTGTAACTGATTATCATTCTGTGGATATTGACCACTTTTGCAAGTTTTTCATCTATTTGTAACCCTCTCCCTTACCCAGGAGCATCTATTAGCATCTCCAGAGACACTTCTTTGATGAACATTGGTCTATACCCTTTTCTGCAATTAATTCAACAATGCCAGATCTCACACACACACACACACACACACACACGTTTATAGTACAGATTTATAGTACTCTAGTAGCTCAGCCACTTTTAAGTAATATTTTTATTGAAGAAATATTATCATTTTGGTATTTTAATCTGAATATTGAAATATGGAAGAAAGCTCAGTGTTGCACTAAAAAGGAGGTATCACTAGGTGCATCTTATTGATACAGAGAAATTGGGACTCAGAGATGAAAATCACCTAGCTAATAAATAAATGGAAAAACCAAGACTCCAATCCAGATTTTTCGGCAAACGAATTAGTTTTTATTCTATTTCTTGAAAGCATTCTTCATCTCTTTCTCTGAATACTTACAGAAATTAAAATCCCTGCATATTAGAGACAGAACCATGATACCCAAAATATCACCACTTCAACAAAGATCAGGACCGTGCTATTTCAGAAATACACATAGAAAAAAAAATCCCAATACTTTGATTTTGCTGTGCTATTGCAGATGGTAAATTTGATTAGCACAAAGGAAATTTGAGAAAAGCACAAGACTCGGATTTGCTTTTATAGAGCTTAAAAACTAATTTGGAAAATAAGCTGTATGTACCCAAAACATCCTGATTAAAGTATAAAATGATATATTGAAACAGATGCAAAAAAAAAAAACAAACCCCAGCTAATAATAGTAAATAGCTAATAATAGTAAAAGCTAACATATAAGAGCTAACTCTGAGCCAGGCATTAGTGTTAGTGTTTTTACATTCAAATAGCTCTTTTAATCTTCACAGGTATCCAGTAAGCATGGTTCTATTACTAGCTCCCACTTAAAGATATGGAAGCGAAGCCCTGAGATGTTCATTTACCTTAACGTCTGTCTGGGAATGCCCAAGTAAGGATGAAACACCCGGAATAACTGTGAGATTTGGCTTTTTAGAGTCTCCTCCCCATGGCCCATCAGAGGACAAGTTAGTTGCAGATACACGATGGTGCATACTCAGTGGTGAAATAGTAAACATTTGTCCACTGGTTGTTAACAAGGCAAGGAGACCCATTATTTCCACTTCTATGGATTACTGAACTGGAGTTCTAGCCAAAACAATAAGGGAAGAATAAAAATATTTTTAATGTCTTAACATTTTACTATTAAAATGTTTTGATAGTATATGAAAGACAGAAACATAAAAGAATGATAAATGGGCATTCATCTAAATTAAAAACTTCTGTTAATGAAAAGACACCATTATGAAAGTGAATAGACACAGACAGTGGAACAGAGTAGAGAGCCCAGATATGGACCCGCAACTCCATGGTCAAATAATCTTCAACAAAGCAGGAAAAAATATACAGTGGAAAAAAGACAGTCTCTTCAATAAATGGTGCTGGGAAAATTGGGCAGCTGTATAGAAGAATGAAACTTAACCATTCTCTTACAACATACACAAAGATAAACTCAAAATGGATAAAAGACCTCATTATGAGACAGGAATATATCAAAATCCTAGAGAACATAAGCAGTAACCTCTTCGATATTGGCCACAGCAACTTCTTTCAAGACATGTCTCCAAAGGCAAAAGAAACAAAAGCGAAAATGAACTTTTGGGACTTCATCAAGGTCAAAAGCTTCTGCACAGCAAAGGAAACAGTCAACAAAACAAAGAGCCCATGGAATGGGAGAAGATTTGCAAATGACACTACAAAGAGCTGATATCCAAGATGTATAAAGAACTCCCCAAACTCAACACACACAAAACAGATAATCATGTCAAAAAATGGGCAGAAGTCATGAGCAGAGACTTTTCCAAAGAAGACATAAAAATGGCTAATAGACACATGAAAAAATGTTCATCATCATTAGCCATCAGGGAGATTCAAATCAAAACCACATTGAGATGTCACCTTACACCAGTTAGAATGGCCAAAATTAACAAGACAGTAAACGACAAGTGTTGGAGAGGATGTGGAGAAAGAGGAACCCTCTTATGCTGTTGGTGGGAATGCAAATTGGTGCAGCCACTCTGGAAAACAGTGTGGAGATTCCTTAAGAAATTAAAAATAAAGCTACCCTATAACCCTGCAATTGCACTACTGGGTATTTACCCCAAAGATACAGATATAGTGAAAAGAAGGGCCAGCTGTACCCCAATGTTCATAGCAGCAATGGCCACAGTCGCCAAACTGTGTTAAGAGCCTAGACGCCCTTCAACGGATGAATGGGTAAAGATGATATGGTCCATATATACAATGGAGTATTATGCCTCCATCAGAAAGGATGAATACCCAACTTTCGTATCAACATGGATGGGACTGGAGGAGATTATGCTGAATGAGATAAGTCAAATAGAGAGAGTCAATTATCATATGGTTTCACTTATTTGTGGAGCATAAGGAATAACACAGAAGACTTTGGGAGAAGATGAGGAGAAGTGAGTTGGAGGAAATCAGAGGGGGAGACAAACCATGAGAGGCTGTGGACTCTGAGAAACAAACTGAGGGTTTTGGAGGAGAAGGGAGTGGGAGATTGGGTGAGCCTGGTTGTGGGTATTAAGGAGGGCATGTATTGCATGGAGCACTGGGTGTGGTGCATAAACAATGAATTTGGAACACTGAAAAATGAAATAAAATATTTTTAAAAAGAAAGTGAAAAGAAAAGCCACAGATATTTGAGAAGATGTTTGTTATGTATATATGACAAAGGATTCACATCCCCAATATATAAAAACTTCTATAAGTCAACTGAAAAAAACAAACCAATCTAATCTTTAAATAGGCAAAAGAATGGAACAGAACTTCAGAAAAGAGAATATCCGTATGGCCAATAAGGATATGAAAGGTGTTTGATATCATTAATAGTCAGAGAAATGGAAACTAAAACCACCATGAGATATCACTATACATGCACCAGAATTGCTAACATTAGGATGGTGGACAACATCAAGTGTTGGTGATGGTGTGAAGTAACTGGAAATCTGATTACAGGGGGGAAGTGAAAGTGGTAAAATAACTTCAGAAAAATTATTTGACAATATCTACGAAAGCTAAACATATGTTTGTCCTATGATCCAACCATTCTATTCCTAGGCATAGTTATTCCTAAGGGAATTAAGGTCATACAGTATGTCCAGAAGAAGACAGGTACATGAATGCATCAGCTTAATTTGTAATAGTCCCAAAAAGCAAAAATAACTCAAATGTCCTTCAACAGAATGATGGATAAATAAATAGCAGTATACTCATACAATGTAATCCTAGGCATCAGTGAAGGAAAGAAAAACTACTGCCACACAAATAACATGAATGAACCTCAAAGACATTACATTAAGCAAAAAGAAACCAAACACAAAAGAGTATATTTCATTTGATTGCATTTGATGAATGGAATGCACTCATGTATAATTGCATTTATATAATATTCAGAATTGGTGAACTAAACTGTGTGGATAGAAGACAAAATAGAGTTTGTGGAGAGAAGAGGTGAGTATTGATTGCTTGGGTATGAAAGAAACTTCTGGGGAAGACAAAATAGAGTTTGTGGAGAGAAGAGGTGAGTATTGATTGCTTGGGTATGAAAGAAACTTCTGGGGGAGATGAAAATATTCTAAATCTATTCTCTGCGTGATGGTTACACAGGTCATATACATCTATGAAAACTCATCAGAGTGTTCAACTAAAATTTAGGCATTTTTACCACAAGTGAAAATTTTAAACTTAGAAATATTTGTAAAAAGAGGAAAGGAAATGACACCTACTGTCATTTTAACCCCACCCCTAAAGATAACTCTAGTAATTATCTGATGTGTATTTTTTTTCCTATGCTTATACATTCTTATCTTTCTTTCTCTCTACTCATCTATTTAACCTGCCGTATTTCATAACACTCAAATCTCTGTCAATTGTAAAGTGTGCCACCAATTTCTATACCACCAAGAAAGAAAGAAAGGAATATCACTATCAATTAAACTGTAACACGGCACACATTATAAGATACATCTCGATTTCAGAGACATGAAAAATATGAAAATTTAAGTCTTAGAATTGGTGATATACATATAAACATACGTATCCACATATATACACAAACACATTTATGTGTATATATGTATATATAGCACATATACATTTTCTTTTACAAAAATGCAATCATTCCATACATACTGGTCTGCAATTTACTTTGTTTGCTTAAGAATATAGCAAAGACATCCTTTCACAGCAGTGCTTGCAGATCTGTCCTTGCTGTCATTGTTCTTTATTCTTGTAAATTGACTGTCCAGTATTTCTTTGTGAAAAGGTGATTTTCAAACCATTTCTCCATTGATGAATACCTTCTTTATGGCTTTTGCTATTTCAACAGACCTGCCATCAACATCTTTGAAAAATACATCACTATCTACCTAAAATAAAGTGAGAATTTTTTAAAGAGTTCAGTTAATTAGTTATTTGGGAGAGAGAGAAAGAGAGAGCACAAGTAGGGGGAGGGGAAGAGGGAAAATCAGACTCCCATTCAGCCAGACAGTTGAGAAAAATATAAATTACTCCAGGATCATTACCTGAACTGAAGGCAGATTCTTAACTGACCAAGCCACTCAGGTGCCCTACAAAGATTAGATTCCTGAAAGTGGAATTTAATGTCAATGGATATGGGCATTTAAGATTTTAAGATATCATAAATTATCATTCACAAATTTTAAACCAATCACTCTCCACCCAGTAGTATAGAGTGGTGCTCACCTCCCTCACTTACACCAGCTGCGAGTACAACCAATCTGTATTATTTTTGCTAATCTAAGAAAGTTTATATGACCTTTCACTGACATTTTATTTGGCATTTAAAAATAGCTTAGTCACATATCTATGCTCATACAAATTAGACTCTAGAAATATTACCATATTAATGAAACATGCTTAAGCATAAGCTACTGACCATGCTATAGAGAAGGCTTCTGTTTTGAAAAGTGATTGGGATTGGATAAGGTTTTCTATGGGAATTCATTGCCCTAAGACTATCTGTCCTGTCACTAGCCTTTGCTGAGGAACATAGTTCTTGGTAGCTTCTTAAGCACAGGAAGCCACATTCTGTACCCAGTTCATTGCCATTTGGCTTTAGGGGATTTGACTAGAGACAGGTTACCCTTTATTGAGCCAACCACAGAATAGTTGGTTACCTATGGTTTGCGAGTTTGACTGGGTATATATCTCTATGCTGCTTTGTACATCTCCTAATCTCACTCAATCCCTCCCCAACAAAGTCTTCCACTACAACCCTATGAATATCCCACTCTGGGGCCAACAAATATCTGTAAATCTCCACTTTTCTTAGTAAGTTCTTTTTGCCCTTTGCTTTAGCTGAAATCAGGCTATTCTTTGAGACACCATTTCTCCTATAGCCTCTTGAATGGAAGGTGCTTTGTTTTCTCATACCCCACACCATCAGAGTCTTAAGGTGGGGTAGGTGTCCTCCTTGCTCCCCATTTCTTCTTCCATATCCTTCCTTCCCCTTAGTCTTACAAAACACTTAGGTTCTGGTGAACTCACACCTCCTTATTGTTATTGACTGACCTCCTAATCACTCCCTTAATCTTTAAAGACCTGAGCCCCAGACTACTTTCCTCTTCACACCAATTTCTACATCATTTTCACTAATCTCAACATCCATACATGAACCCACTCAGCACTTCGGTCTCCTACGGTCCATCACCATTTCCTCCCTTTTATCTAGTCTACCCACAGCCATTGTCACATCCCGGATTTTACCACCAACAGATACAATATCATATGTAAAATACCAATGTATACACCCCACACCCTGGCCACCCACTTCCCAACATTCCAAATCACATGTTTCATAACAGCCCCCCCCCTCACCATAATTCTTTGACCTTATCCTTCAATCCTTACTATTTTCTCACCACCCTTTAGTCTCTTCTGACTTCTCTCCTTGCCCATTCTAGAGTACATCAACATTTGTTTTAATTACTTCCTGGCAAATCTCCCCAACTTCCTTTCCCATAACCCCCTCCACTGTTCTGGCCTGCACATGCCATCCATCCCTCTCTCTATGGTATTCCCAAGCAGCTGTACATTGCTGGAGAAAACAATCACACAACTGAGCTGACAGGGTTCACATTAATGTAACAATCCCAGGTATCAATAGGCTTTCACAATGGCCCAGAGGGCTGACCATTTTTCTCTCACAGGCTAACTTTCCAACTCACCGAGGTGAATGATTTCTCTCTCCTCATGCTTCCCACACCTCCTCCTCAAACCACAATTTCCTCTGATGACCTTACCTCATACTTAGTTGAGAAAAATATAAATTACCAGAAGCAAACTCCCTCAACTTCTCACCACCCATGCTCAAGCCTACAGTATTCATGATCATTTTCTCCTTCTTTTAGCCTACCATGATGGAGGAAGTGTTCTCAAGCCTACTAAAGGCCAACCTTCCTCTTATGTTCTGAATTCCATCCGATGGCTTCTCTCTCACCTCCCATAATACCACCAATCACCTAGGTTTTTTCTCCCACTTCACTGGAGCATTTTATTCAGATACCTGGTTGGATTCGCCTCACCTCCCTGAACTTGTCATTCTTCAGAAGATCTTTTCCATCTCCTATAGTTCTTCCCTCCATTATGTTTATGACAATGGCTATAAGTGCCATCTATATGCTAAGACTACTAACTTTATATCTCCACTCTAGATAACTCCTCTAAGATCCACTTTTACAAATTCAACTGACTAGTTAACAGCTTCTCCCTAATATTTCAAATATAAAATGTACCAAATTGCTTCACATCTTCTATTGCCCACCTCAATTCTCATTCTCTAGACTTCTTCAGTTATCCCATCAGCAAAATTGTTCAAACAAAAAAAATCACCCTTTCACTAATATCCAACATCCAAGCAACCAATAAGTGGCTCGTGCTACCCACTAATCCCATAGTGAGTCTTTACATTTTTCTTCATCGCTACTGTCAGTACTGTAATCCAAGCCATCATTCTCACCTGGATTATTAGAATAGGCTCCTGCCTGTTCTCATCTCTTCCTTGCTGCCTCCTCCCCACCCCTGAGGCATCCTCCACTTATGAAAAAGGATATTTTTAAGATAAAAATTGAATCTGGGGTGCCTGAGTGTCTCAGTCAGTTAAGCATTCAGCTCTTGATTTTGGCTCAGGTCATGATCTCAGGGTTGTGAGAAGGAGCTCCTTAGGTTTCTCTCTCTCCCTCTCCCTCTGTCCCTCCCCACCTCCCTCTCTAAAAAAAACCCATAATAATAAAAATAAAATAAAATAAAAATTGGATCATGTGGCCTTATTGGTCTCTCTCTTCCTCTCTCTCTCTCTCACACACACTTTAGGGACCTCCACTAGCCCATTAAATTTGGAAATTCCAGAACCCAGGTCAGTACTGGCACTTAATAGGAGGTCCATAAATATTGGTTAGATGAAGCAGTGAAGTGGAGCTATCAAGGAATTCTATGATCATCTGAAATCCAGGCACAATGAGCTGAGAAATTTATAAGAGAGCCAGAAACCAAAGCACATACGTAAAGGAAAATAAAATCACAGCCAAGAACGAGCAAACAAGCTGAAAAAGAGAAATCATCAGAATTAGAAAGTGTTTGGCATAGTGCCTGACCCTTAGCAGACAAGATTATGATTCAAGAAAAATTTGTACATGGTAGCTGAAACAGCAGAGATGGTCAAGTGCTGTTCTGGGAAGGTCTGACCCATCCAGTATTTTCATGATGAGCCAATCTTTTAGGAGTCGGCTACGTGACTTAGATTCTATTCTTCCTGATTCCTATGCATGATCCTATAGCAGGCTGAAGGATCTCCTGAGTTGCCTGAATCCAGGGAATACCCTAATCTTGAATATCTCCTGAGTTGACATGGGAGTGTCTCTGTTCTTACAGCTGGAAAAATAACACACTGATGGAGTCTATATGGTCCCTTCCTGAGTGACTGTTCTGTCTCGTTCATAACTCTGTCTCTGGAGCCAACACACTGCGGGATCTTGGAAAGCATATGTTGAAATGAATTCAACTGACCAGAAAGCTCCAAGGAATTGATTAGTTCTGGATTTTTTGTATAATTTCCCCCTTTTTCTTAAAATAAGAGGGAATAAATTCAGCAACATTTATTTCGTAGTTAATGAAGATTTAACTGCAATGTATGCAAATGTGAAGTCATTAGTAGAGTCTTCCTTGGACATACAACCCAAACTCAAAGAAATTTAATGGGACACATGTGAGGACTGCCCCCTCCATGCAACTGCATGCTGTAACCATGACAACAGGACTTTTCTAGCAGGAACCAGTAGTAGCCATCGCATACTAGAAAAGCTGACCTGCCCAAAGTCCTTATCATTGCCACCTTCTGAAAGGGGCCTTAAACAATCACCTATTGTTAATGTCTCCTAAAGGAGAAGATTGAAGTTCCTCAAACTAAACCAAGATATGCCAACCAAATCAATGCAAATGTAATGATTTGGGCTCTTCAATTATCTCACCTCCCAA
Organism: Taxidea taxus jeffersonii; assembly: GCA_003697995.1. Classification (NCBI taxonomy): domain Eukaryota; kingdom Metazoa; phylum Chordata; class Mammalia; order Carnivora; family Mustelidae; genus Taxidea; species Taxidea taxus. The sequence continues at coordinate 33,135 of ML103524.1, forward strand.
TGACTATCCTGTAACCTGTGGACTTTTAATCACATAGCTGCCCATTTTATGGGACCAGTGTGATGGCCTGGAAGCGGCATGGGCATTACAACAACAATTCCAATCACACATTTACTATTTTGCTTTGAGGCCTTAAAGCCACTTAACCTGTTTGGTTATCTGAGAAGTGGGTATAATTATGCCAAACTTGTAGTGTGTTTGAAGGATTACAGGTGATATAGGGGAGGTCCTGCTGCTGGGCCCTCAGTGGGTGATCAATACTAAGAGTGATTAGATATTTATTGTACAGTGGTAGGTGTCATTCTCCAGTTTGACTGTAGACCTTGAGGACAGCATAGGTTTTTTTTAGTTTTTTTAAAAATTTCTTTATTTTCTACTTTCTACTTTATTTTCTAATGTAAGTATTCAATAGCCAGATATGAATCGTATCTACTTTTTTAGACGGCCTGGGTCAATATTCTTTTACTTTGAAGAAATTATTAGGGTCTTTTTAGGTTTAAAATATGGTGAGGTTTTTTCCATGGATGCTTTCATAAAGGTTTGTCCTTTGTTTGTAGTGTTCAATACACTTGTACTAAAAATAGCTTATAAATTATGTCCACACTCTTTATCCTACCTTTGTATCTGTTGGATCTGCCCAAGTTCCAAAGAGGTATAACAATTTTCCCACTACAAATTTGATTCTGTCAGGGTCCCTCCTTTTTCCCTCCCTTCCTTCCCCCCCTTCCTTTCCTTTCCTTTCCTTACCTTTCCTTTCCTTTCCTTCCTTCCATCCTTTCTTCCTTCTTCAACTTCTTCTGCCTCTCCCTCTCCATCTCTTCCTCTTTTTCATTCTCCTTCCCCCTTCTTCTTTCCCCTCCTTCTCCTTTCTTAATCCTTCTCCTGCTCCTCCTCTTTCTTCCTCTTCTTCTTCCTTGTATTTTCTGAAGATTTTTCTTCCTACATCTTAGTATTATGTCCTTTGATGCATAACTATTCATGACAATATATTCCCTTATGGACCACATACTCCATCATTATAAAGGGTTCCTTTTTGACCTATTCAGTATCTTCTGCCTTGAATTAAACTTTCCTGATATTAATACTGAGATCCTTCTGTATTATTTTGGATTGCCTTGGCTTGTATACCTCTACTTAGTCTTACAATTTCAATTCTCCATGTTTGCTTATTTTAAATCTGTTCTCTTTAAACCACTTTAAAGTGAGCTCAGTAGTGAATCTGTGGGCCGAGACACTCTGATGAAAGAACCTTCTCTTCTATAGCCATATTATCTATTGAGCTTTGAAGAACAATGAAGTAACTTAGCATATTCCTCTTAATAACATTAATTCCTTCTATATTCATAGCACTGCAACCTGAAAATCACTTTTTAATATATTATCCACTTACACTTTACAACCACCTTTAAAATAGTTAAAGAAGATACTGTCACCCATGGTGACTCTACGTATAAGGTAGTGCAAGCTGCTTTAGTATTATAGTAATGGGTATAAATTAGCCCAAGTATTCCTGGGACAAACAGACTAATTCAGCAGAGGAAGGTAGGTCAGGCAGACGTGCAGATCAGGGGACCAAGGTGACTTCTGTAAAGCTGTACCTTTGCTCTTTTTTTGACTAAGTATAAAGGCTTCGCCTTTTATCCTTTCAAAAAACATTTATTGACTACACCGTATACTAGGAACTATGTCAAGCAGTAGGAATATGAAGTTGAATAATACATAATCTCTGCTCCATGGCATTCACGGTGTAGTTTATTTCTCAAATTTGGCTGATTATCACAACTGACTAGAAAGAATTTTATTACAGATTCCCTTGGTCCTCTTCCAGGCAACAATCATAGTCTAAGACCCAGAAATCTAATGTTCTAAAGCTCGATAGTCCCAAATGGAGTTGAGAACACTGGACAATCAAGTAAAACAATAAACTATTGGCATACTTAGCAATTCCTACAACATTTTTGCTTATACCACTCCATATAATTCTCATAACAAAACAGTGAGTCAGGACTTAGTTATATTCACTTCATAAATATGAAAAATGAAAAGAAAAGTGGTTTTCCAAATGTACAACCAGTGAATGACAAAACTCAGCCTGGTTCATTTCTCAAAGTTCTGCCATCTTTGCTCTCCACCCACACATCATGAAACCAAAGAAGAAATGGTAGTACCAAATAAACTCACCTGCCTTTGCCTTGGGCTTTGCTTTCAGGAAGGGCCCAAACTCAGATACTAGTTTCTTGGCAAGTAACCCTTGATCATATATAAAGATATCAACCTGTGCAAATGTACATCTTCATTAACTTCCTTAACATAAAGAAAGGACTCACATTTGTTTCTCTCTGAGACCTTCAGGCAGATCCCTGTGGCTCACTGGAGACCTGTAGACCATACTTCCAGAGCCACAGCCTGGGAGACAGTCCTGTGAAAAAGAAAATTTACTTGAGTTCTCTCACATTCCAATACGTGGGTGAGTCATGTCACATACCACAAATGGAAGACATCTAGGATTTTATGTGCAGGTGCTTTGGGCCAGAAGTAGTGATTCACATCGCTTCTCAGCCTTTTGGCTAAGATCAAGTGTAGAAGTAGTGATTCATAAGAACAACTCACCTTTGGCTTTTCTGAACCATAACCTCTGAGAGCAGGGTCTGGACCTGTGTATTTTTAACAAAATGCCTTCAGATACTTCTGTGCATCCAATCTAACTTGCCCATTCATAGGTACAGATCCTGAGTGAGGCTGATGCAGCAAGAGACCCCTTCAAGGACCCATGGTGTGTAAAAAGCAGAAGAACTAGAACTAGATCCCAAATCTGGACTTCCAGACCTGGCGGCTGTGTTCCAGCTGTGGACTCATCACCAGCACTGTTCCTCTCCAAAGGACTGTGCTGGGCAGGTGAGAGGTGGAAGGAAAAGACTGGAAAGCTTTGATTCCTGCCTTGCTCTAGGAAGCTGCTTTGGAGAGAACCTGAATGTCCTTTAACTCATGCCAATGGTTTAAGCAGGAAGTTCTTACTCAGGAAATGATGGTCATAAAGTACAGTGCTGGGGAGGGTAAGCCTACATCCAGAAACCTGCTCCCCTACACATATCTTGGACTCTACCTCTGTCTTTGTTTGACAGAATAAAACACTGGTGGTGTGTCCCCTGCTTTGACTCTTACTTATTTTTCTTTAACAAATGACCCCTTAAAAAACATTTCCCTTCTTCTTTCACTTAGGTGCACCAAGCCTAAATAATAACAGAATATATAGGCAATAAAGATACTTTAACACAATGAAGCTAGAACAGTACTAAGAGATATACCAAGGAAAGGGGAAAACACCCATGGGGACCAAAATTATAAGGGGAAAATAATGATATCGTATTTTTATTAAAATCTTAAGTATATTATTTATCTACTTACCAGAACAGCCTCATGAGACAGATATTATCTTTATTCCCATTTCATGAATGAAGAAGATGGATTTCTTGAGAATAATTCCCAAGCCCAAGACAATACAACCCAACAGAGTGTTGAATCAAGAAGGCCAAGCTTCAGATCCTTTCTTTCTTCAGAGTATCAAAGTTTCCTGAATACTAAGAGTGTTTTCTAGGTCCCTGAGCAGATCCTGTTCAGTTTGGCCCACATAACAAATATAGTTCTTTCTAGATGCGGTAGAAGCTCTATAAGCTAGGTGCCCTTTATCTAGGAAGGTGCCAAAACAATGTCATAATAGAGTCTTGTATTTTTGCAAGGTTCCAGCTAGAAGAGTTCAACAAACTAAAGGACATCTTTCTTCAAACAGATGGGGAAGCTGAGGCCCAGAGAGGGCAAGAGTCTTGCCCAAAGTCCTGCAGCAAGCCAGTGCTAGATGCAACTCAAAGTTCGCATCTCCTGGTACCCAGTCCAGCCTACATGAGGAAAAACAGAAAGTACGTCAGCAGTAGAGCCAAGTGGCCTCTTAAATGTCTTCTGGCTCTGAAACTTCCCAAAACTTTGGAGTCCATGATTTCATAAATGGAAAAACACAAACACTTTACCAGTGAAAACAAAATTGATTTTCCTGTGGGATGAAATAGCACATGCTTTGCATTTACTCAGAAAGTTCTCAGTAACAATGAGAATTCTAGTGTGATTTTTGTTTCTCTGCTTCCTCCTATAGGTTCCAGCTAAGTGGAAACAAGAGGATGATTTCCCATGTGGTCCCAGTGGGATGCTCTTAACATTTGCTCTGACCTGAACAGATAGTAGTGAGAGCCCAGAATAACCATAAATGTTCTTTTTTTTTCTCCAAAGCAAGCTATGTCACTCCCCACCTACATCAGCACCAGCAATCACACCCTGAGTTTGCAATGCCATAGTCTCTATCATCTTAGAACAAGAAAAACATTGTTAATTGAGCTAGATGTTATTTTCTTAGCTAATTCTGGGCTATGGAGAATATGGTACAATTGAAGGAACAACTGTGGACCAAAATTGCTCATAATTGCATTCTGATTATTGTTAGTTTTCTTCATTTTTATCATTTTTAAGTTAAATTAGGTCATTGTGAATAAGCCTGAGCAGTGGGTTTTTGTTGTTGTTTAGTTTGTTTATTTGTTTGAGTTTCCCATTATGCAGCTTTAGGATTGAAACCATCAGTAATGGGTTGAGCTGTATTTCTCAAATTTACCTATAATAAACAAAGAAAAGAAAATCACCTGACATGACTTGAAGGTACAGAACCTCAGGCCCTTCCCTAGATCAGTATATCTTGGATGGAACCATGAAATCTGTGTCCTTAGCAAGTATTTCCAGATAATTCTGGCTATTTGGGGAAATCTAGGATCTGGCAAGCTTGGGAAACAGAGAATGATGGCATGAACTTTTAATCGCACCCAAGAGAGACACTCACTTATCAATAGTTTAGAAGACATAGGAGCTCTTTGTCAGTACAGAATAAAACTCAGTCTTAGACCAGGAGATTCTAGCCATAAGCATCTTTCTCCATGGAGGCAGGCCCTTGCCCTTGCCTACACCCTACGCAGTGAGCAATGAATGACCTAACTCCACAAGCCTGCTCATTTCTTCCCCACCCAGCCTGCCCCCTTCCACTCTCCTTGACGGTCTTAAGCACCTGTGTTTCTGGATTAAAGTCCCAGAATCCTTTATCTCACCTTCCCACATGATTGATCCCTTCTCTGAGCTCCTGCTCATGAGAATGGCTAATGGTGACATCTTAACTCCATTCACTCTGATTTGCTTAAAGATTCCATTCAAGTCTCTTGCCTCCCTGAATTATAAGCTCCTTGGGGGCTGTGCAAAGACTAAAATGGAACCTGAGTGTAACTGCTAAAGGGAAATCTACAGGAATGAATGCCAAAGTTAGGCTCTGGGAAGGCAGGCTGTCTTGCTCTCTAGTGCTTCACCCAACATCTGGCACACAACAGCTCTTCAATAAATAAATATCCTTTGAATGCATGAATAAATAAATGAATATATTTCAAGCTATAAATACTTCAGCACATACAGAGTTGAAATTAAGATCTTAGAAGCTAACCTAGATATAACTTATGATTTGGGTTTGTTCTAGCCTCTCTACACTAGTGATCCTCACCCTTTGGTCTCAGAACTTCTTTTTAAGGGTTTCAATTTTAAGAATGAAAATTATGGAGGATCTTAAAGAACTTTTGCTTATGTGGATTATAACTGTTGATATGGGCTGTATTAAAAATTAAAACTGATCATTTAGGAATATTTATTTCTTTTAAAATAACAGTAATAGGGACGCCTGGGTGGCTCAGTTGGTTAAGAGGCTGCCTTCGGCTCAGGTCATGATCCCAGCGTCCTGGGATCGAGTCCCACATCGGGCTCCTTGCTCAGCAGGGAGTCTGCTTCTCCCTCTGCCTCTGCCTGCCTCTCTGCCTGTGCTCGCCCTCGCTCGCTCTCTGACATAAATAAATAAAATCTTTTTAAAAAAAATAAAATAAAATAACAATAATAAACCCATTATGTGTTAATGGATTAACACAAATAACGTATTTCTTTTTTTTTTACTTTATTTAAGCTTTATTTAAACATATAATGTAATCCCACCACCCTCACCCAACCCCTCTTCCCCCCACCCCCCTCAGTTTGTTTTATGACATTAAGAGTCTCTTTTGGTAGGAAAAGTAAAAATGAAAGAAGATGGGATCGGGAGGGAGAAAAACAAATAACGTATTTCTATGAAAAGAGAGCTATTTTTCAAAAACAAAAATAATTTAATGAGATGAGTGGCACTGTTTTACATTTTTCAAATCTCTTTAATGTCCCATGTAATGGAAGTTAACTGGATTTTCAGGTCTGTTTCTGAATTCAACCTGTTGCCTCTAGTAAACTCCACTAGGTACTTGTAAGAAATGAGAGTGACAAAGGAAAATGACATCTTAATGTCATTATGGAAATAGTCTTGGCCTCTTGGACTCTCCGATAGGGTCTTAGGGACCCCCAGGGATCCCCAGACCATACTTGGAGAACCATTGCTCCACCCATTTCATAATACAAATTCTACACACAGGAGGGAAAATTAATCAAACGATCTGTTTATCCTACTAGAATAAATCCTTATATATGAGCATATCATAGCAGAGAGATTCAAATGAACATTCTCATTAAATGACAAAAATACCATAGATGATAAAATTCACAAAAAGCTTATCTTCATGAAACAGAATATTTATAGCAGCAGCACAAAACCACAAGTTCTGTAATGCCCTTCTAATTTATACTTTATCATCTTTCTGCATCTTTTCCTGGGGCTCCCAAATCAGCAAGTGTTCTAGCAAGGAAAACAAGTATGGCCCAAAATGGTAAATGAATATGATTTTTCATTCCCATAGCTATAGATGAAGCCCAAAGTTTTCACCATCTAGCTCCTCTCCTTTTTGTCATCCTGTTGCTTGCAGCCTAAGATTGTTGAAAAGGTAATTTACACTGAATGGCCTCGAACTGACTACTTGTCTCCTTGGTAGTCAGTAAAAATACAGCTTGGAGCTCACCACAAAATGCAAGTTCAGAAATCTAACTGCCTGAATTTAAATCCTGGTTTCTCCACTTATTAGCTGCTTGAATTAAAGCAAATTACTTAAGTTCTCTTGCCTCAGTTTCCCCTCTAAGATGAAAATGGTCTTGATACCTATTTCTTAGAAGTGTTAGGAGGATTAAATAAATTAAAACATGTAGAGTGCTCAGAACAGAGCATGACAAATAGCAAATTGTCAATAACTATTGGCTATTAGATGTTTTTTAAATTTTCTTAAAAAAGCAAGAAAAGTAAATTTCTGTGTTAATTTCCTTCCCCATAATTCAGCATAACTTTTAAGAAGATTTGTTTGTAGTAGTAATTTTAAGGCTGAATTCCCACTTAAAATAAGCTTACCCTTAAAAGATCAGTTAATTGAGGCATCATTATGGAGTCATATGCTAACAAATCAAAAAAGGGGGCTAGAAAATCCATACTACTACAAACAAACTATGGAAAAATACTGCCTTTCCCCAAAGCATCTGTGTTTACATTAGCAATCAACCTTGCTCTAGCAAATGTTAAATGGCAATTAAATTTAAGTTAACCCTTGGGTTAATTGTACACCAAGAGGAATTGTTAATGCCAAGCATTTACTGAGCACTAACAGATTCAACAAGCACACATTGAACATCACTCCACATAAACCCAGAAGGTGATGAGGATGCCTTAGAGCAGCAGACAAGAGTCCTGTGCTTAGGAACTGGTGGAGAGCTCCATGTGTATGGAACAGTGATATAAGCAAGATGTCCTAAATACTCAAGCACAGACAACAAAAATTCTTATGAAAGAGGAAAGAGAAGGTCATTCTGACTTGAGGAATCTGGGAAGACTTTGCCAAGGTGGTAGCTTTTGAGATGGGTATTGAAAGATGGGTGTGATTTTACCAAAAATGTGTGAAAGAAAGGGAAACGATGCTAGCAGAAAGCAAGAGTGGGCATGGCAGATGGATTTAATAAGAGCATAAGGCCAGAGTGAAACTGAATGGAGCAGGTGTTACGTGCTAGGCTATGAAGTCTAGACTTCACACAACAGGCAAAAAAGCAGCCTGAGCAACAATAGATATAAAACTATGTCATCCACACCTTGGTGTTTTATCGGTAATTACTGCAGGATGGGTGGAAAGGAAGGCACTAAAGGAAAGGAAACCAATTATGAAGCCATGACAACAATCCAAAGGGAGAAGTGGTTGGAGCCATTTGTGATGGGAAGAGGAAAGGGGGATATAACATTTATTTTAAAAGAAGAATCCAGAAGACTGGGGACTAAGCAGATGTGAGTGGGAAGCTACTCTATGCTGGACCAGGGCTGTATTATAAAAGAATTTTTGAGAAATCTCCAAAAAGGCAAATTTGGAAAGTACATTGGACTGAGGAAAAGAAAGAACTCGGGATTACCTGATTCAGAGTAAAGGAATAGGGAAGGAAATAATTCCACTAGAAAAATAATAAACAACTTTTACTGATCAATAAGAAAAAGGAATGTATCAATAGAAAAATGTGCCATGGATATGAACAGGCAATTCATTAAAGAATAAATAAAAAATGGTCAAGAAATATGGAAGAAAATGTCTAGCTGGATTGAGAAGCAAACAAAAATATGAGCTATCCCTTTTTACCTCTAATATTTGCAATAAATAGAAAGAATGGTGAGGTAGACTACACAATAGCATCCTTCCTTGCCAACAAAACTCTAGATTTTTTTTCATTTATCCAGACTCTTCCAGTTAGCTCTATTTTTCTAGGTCCTAATCCAGTTCCCCACCTCCAATAGGGAAGAACTTTGATTAGTCTGAGCCAAAATTGATGAATCCATTCTCTGTTGGTGACTAGCTTGAGAGGGGACATATATTTTAATTCTAGGTAATGGTGTGTGACAGAAACATATTGAGATGGATGAGAAAGGTCTTAAAAATAGTCTCTTAGATCTTAAAAAGAGAGCTGAAGGCATTTCAATCCCCACTCTATTTGCCCCTAGCTGCCTGAGGATCCAACAATGGCTGGCGTTGCTGCAGCTGTGCTGAGAAAATGAGGAGACCAAAGGAACATGCTGAGAAGGACATGGAGGAACCTGGTATTTGCTGTCCTTCAGCATCAGAATTAACCTATCTCAGAATCTTCTTATCTTGGGATATCTTGTAAGAATTTTTTTTTTTGGTCTTAATATTTAAGTCACTTTTATTTGGGAGTCTTAGTTTCTTGAAAAGAAACTCAGTTCTCAATGGTTCTCAATACCATTTGAGCTACTTGTAACAACAAATTTCTACCTACACAGTAGCTGCTTAATTAGTATTTGGTGAGTGAATGAATGAATGCCTGAAGCCAATACTGAAGGACAATAGGAAGTGCCCAGAAGGATCATAAACTTCAAATTGGGAAGGTCTTGGAGATCCTGCAGATTTTTTAGTATGTTCAAATTCACCCAAGGAATCAGTGAGAAAATGGAAACTAGAACAGTTTTGGGACTTCCAGACCAGTCTCCATCTAACTCATCACTCTCTTCCAAGAGTATTGCTCCCTCAAGTCTTGGTTCTCATTTGGCATGGGCTGAACCACATAAGGTTACAAAGTCAAGGTCTCCCCTAATGACTCTTAGGATTGGCTCTTCGCCAAAGAATGCAATGACATTAATCCTGAGAGGGGATGGATCTCCACCCAAGAGAATTGAGAAATTCCCCAAATTTTGTATGCACAGGAGAATCCCTTCTTTCATTCTTCCCTGGGTGTTGCAGTAGAACATGGTGGCAGAAGTCCAAGTGGGCGAGTTTGCTGGGAGCGGCCCTGTGTATTCCTCTTTCAACACATAAGTTTGTTCAAACTAGTCCTGCTAAAAGTTGTGGATTCCACTGGTGAGATCATGAGGACATTCACTTTCTCTCACAGAAGAAGCTCCTTCTCATTCCCTCCAGATGAAGCATCTTCTCTTTTTTGTTGCTGCATCATTAATTCCCTTGGGTTCTGCAATCAGATATGAAATATGCTCTGTCTTCTCTCCAAATTTAAAATGCAAATGTTGGTTAACTACCCAGAAAAAAACAAACAAACAAACAGGACCTTATTTCATGCCATAAGTAAAAATATATTCCATAAGATTGAAAATTTAGATCTTAGAAAACTATAAAAGCTGTGAGAAAAATAAATGAATATTCATAACATCTTAGAGTAATGAGATATTTTCTAAATATGGAACTTTTTAAAGTAATAGCCACACAAAAGAAAAGACAAATGGATTTGCTGTAAAAAAAAAATTTCTTTTTAGCTTCTGTAGTGGAAAACTGAAGTCTGGAGGCCAGGAGTAAGAATGCGAATAACTTGTAATTGTGCTTTTTTATGTCTGTAGGTTAGCTTTGGAGATAAGAAAATAATAGTTCAAAAATTTAAACTTTTATACTCAAAAGAATAAGATACCAATAATAAACCGAAAGGAAAATATATTTAGCAACATCTACCACACACATAAGCTGTTGTATTTAGTTTATGAAAAGCTAATGAATATTAATAATTCCACATAGACTTTGGCTCAAAAACAGACTTTACAAACAGAGAGGTCAAGTCAGCTACAAGGCTGCCTCTTGCCAAATGTATGACTTGCCCCATATTCTCTCTTTGCCTCAGTTTCTTTCTCTGAAAAATGAGGATAATGCTCTTCTATGGTATAAGAAAAATACTTGGTCTTTGTCCCCAACTCTTGGTATAGAGCTCCTTAAAACCTTGAGTAATCAGGGTGGTAGAAGCATCTTCTGTCTTAATGAGGCGACTCTTGGTGGGCTCCTCGATAGCCTCAGGATGGGAGCAGGTCCCTAAAAAGACCAAGTCTTGATTAGAAGCTTGGAGCTATCAGCCCCAGCTTCCAGTCTCCAGGGAGGGGGGCGGAGCTGGAGACAGGGTTAATTACCAATGCACAATAAGTTAATCAATTACATGTAGTAATGAAAACTCCTAAATTACAGAGTTCTGAGAGCTTCACAGCTGGTGGACACATCAAGGTGCTGAGAGCCTAAAACACCCACAGGAACACCCACCTAAAAAACTCCACAGGAACAGGGGCTCCTGCATTCCAGACCCTTATGAACCTCACTCTATGCACTTCTATATCTGGCTGCTCACTTATATCCTTTATAATAAACCAGTAACTGTAAGTAAAGGGCTTCCCTGAGTTTTGTGAGCCATTCTAGCAAATCGTGAAACCTGAGGAGGTAGTAGTGGGGGAGCCCCCATTATAGCAGGTCTACCAGTTGACCGATATTTGTGACTAGTGCCAGAAGTAAAGTGTTCATGTGGAACTAAGCTTTTAAACCTACTAAGTCTGATGCTAACTCTGATGCTTAGTGTCAGAACTGAATTGAATTTTACAACACCTGGTTGGTGTGGAAATTTAGAGAAGTGGTGTTGGAAAAGACACTATGTATCTGGTGCCAGGAGGAAAATGCCTCTTACCTCCCCCAGAGTTCTAAAGAACTGATGTAAGACATTTAGCAAATAGTGGGCCCCAATCAAATGTTAGTACCATGATCGATAACTAGGGGAAAAAAGGTGAACCCAGCAGTTGGAAAAAAGAAAAAGATCATTTAACAGGTAAAACAGGAAAGAAGAAAAGCAAATGATCGACCAGCAAAAATGGGCTGTTGAACCTCATCGATCATCGGAGAAATGCATCTTAAAATAAGATACCATTTCTACTCATTTAATTGCCAAATATTAAAAATAATTGTGATGCCCAATGTTGACAAGAGTTCACCTCAATGATAGTATAAATGGTATGAACTTCCTCAATAGCAAAGAGACAAGATGTGTCAAAAATCTTAAAAATTATATGCATACTCTTTGACCCCACTATTTTATTTCTGAGAATGTATCCTAAAGAAGGAAAGAGAAACATAAACATGCACAACCATTTTTCTTTATAAATGCTCATTATGGCACTAGTCAAAATAGAAAAAAAAAAAAAAACCCGGAAAGAAAAAAATAGAAGCCATCTAAAAGATCAGCATCCAGGGGAAGCATTAAATAAATTGTAATTCATCTTTAGTATAGTGTAGCTATTACAACAAAAATATTTGATAGCAGGAAACATTGTCATGAACTAGCAAGGGGAATTAAAAGATTTTTTCATTTGGCAGTATATACAGTTACACAGACCCCAGCATAATACAGGATACTGTAGCATAGGATCCTCTGTGTTGCAGACTTAACCATGTCTTCCCATGAGGGAAAGAGGGCCAGAGCTCTCTGAGATTCTTTCTATAAGGACACTGATCCCAATCATAAGACTCCACCCTCAGGACCCAATCACCTCCTAAAGTTCACCCTCCACCCCAAATCATTACATTATGGGTTAGGACTTAGGATTCCAACATGAAATTTGGAGGGACGCAAACATTCAGTCCACTGGAGATAAGTTCCCTCCAGAGGTTCCTTCACTCTTATAAAGATTGAAAGGCACGAAGTTTTCTGTTTCATTAAACATGCTGTACAGCCAGAGTCAGCCACTTGATCGAAAAGAGGAAAACCACAAGTAGAATCTTTGGCAGAGCAGTACTGTGCCAAATGAAAAAGTGATGCGTAACACTGTTTCCTACCTCCTTCACCCTTAACATGCACATTTTTATTTCAGGGGGTAAAAACTCAGGAAGAGGGGATTAAAGTGCGTGCAGGAACCCAGAGTGGCATTCAAGGAGTCATGTCTGCTTGAAATCTCTCAGTCAAGTGTAAGAACTTTCCAGTGAAAAAGAACAAAAACCCTATGGAGGAGCCTTCCCCTGTATTTAACTCGAACCTGGGTAGGGCTGCAGTTTATTTCTGTCGTTGAAACCCGAAGAATAATTTTACTTTACCTCTATGCCTTGCCCTTCACTGCCAACAATGTGCCAGGCACTATGCCCAGCCCAGCTGAGGCTCTCTCCAAGGAGAACCCTGGGGAAATTAGGAGAAGTTCAGAAACTTCCAACTGCAAACAGTGGTCACTAATCAGTGCATTAGCAATTGAAAGGCAATGAATGACAATCCATTCTGCCCTTTCTCAGCTCTAGCGGCCCACACCTTGCTAGGTGGTCTGCACCTTGCTAGGTGATCTGCAGACTTACCGAATTTCATCCTCACAACTACGCTGGGCAGCGGGTCTGCTGCTGTTGTGGTTATTGTCATCTCCACTTCAAGATGAAAAACCCAAGGCTTGGGGATGTCATTCAAGACCTCAAGGCCAGTGACCGGCAGACCTGGGATCCTTGCCACCTCCCCAGTCTCTCTTTTGGGACATTCCTCTCTACCCCCAATCTATATTCTGGTCTGGCTGAGCTATTTGCAGTTTTTGCTGAAGACACCAGGCATTTCTTTTCTCTGTGCCTTTGTTGAAGCCATGGTCTCTGCTCAGAGAGCCCTGCCCTCCTACCCCTTGTTGGGCTCCCTGCATTCCTGCCCATCATTTAAGGCCAGCTCAGCAGTTACTGCCTCCAGGAAAACCTCCTAAATCTCAGGCTCTTTGGGTAAAATTAAACACAGAGATATGGTCGCCCTTCTCTGAATGTGCCACAACCATACTTATTTCTCAGTTTTATGAATATGGCTTTCTGTCCACTGAAAATATTCTTTATTCACGGCACACTCTCAGGCACTAACATACACATACATAGACACTCACACATGTGCACACCAATGCCTCTTTCCCCTAATCCTACTCATCCTTCAGGTATCTCAGAAGTCAAGGGCTCTAAGAAAGCTTCCCTGTTAGGTGCCTAGATTTCCCTCCCCAGAGGGCGGCATCTCTGCTATATAGCCCCAACACAAGGACTTCCTTCTTATCACACTTCATACTGGTTTATCTTTGCTTCCACATCCTGATCAAACTTTTTCAGGGTGGTGACTGTCCCATTGTCCCCTGGGTCAGAGCCAGTCACGTAACAGGTGTTCAATAAATACTTGTTAAATCAGTGAATATTCACCCTGCCTTCATCCTTCTTGGCCTGTGCCCCTAGACTAAGGAACTTGAGAATTATGTGTTCTAACGTCTTGTTTCAGCTTTGGTTGGTATTGTCCTAAAACTGGAGGCCCCATGCTTTTATGGCAGGAAATGAAGAATCCTGGAAGAATATAAAGAAATCCTTGCCAGGGGTGCTTTTGAGAATGAAACATGCTCGCTAGACGATACTGTGTTTCTAACAATTAGAAGTAACTTGAGGTGGAGGGAAGCATTAGTCAAAAGGAGGAAAGAAATATCTTCCTGAAAATTGAAGCCCTGATACTATACAAAGTCATCATGAGAAGTTGTTTATTTACAGGAAACTTCTGCATGAGCTACTCCCTCCACTACAGCGGTTCAACAATCACCTTGACGCAGAAACACTTTGTTCGCTTTGGGAAATTGTCTTGACTCACCTTATACTTGCTAAGAGAAATTAAACTGATTTATCACGCATATTATAGTTAAACTCACTGACTTGAGATCTCACATTCCTGGTCGTATTTAATCTGAGAGGTATTTAAAATGGTTGAGAGTCTCTTTGTTCTCCCATATAGGTTTATGTAGCCTTGACATCACAGGGTGAAAATGATGCTTTCCCTCTGTGGCCTTCCTCCCCAAAACCCATAACTCTAGGCTAATCATGAGGAAAATGTCCAACAAACTCTGATGGGGGGGTATTCCACAGAACATCTGACCATCCACCTCAAAACTGCCAAGGTCATCAAAAACAAGAAAGCCCAAAAAACTGTCATAGCTAAGAGTTGCCTAACACAAGATGACTAAATGTAATGGGACCCTCTGGATAGGACCCTGGAAGAGAAAGAGCATGTTTGAGAAAAACTGAGGAAATCCACATAGAATTCGATAATATTGTAACTATACTGGTTCATTAATTATTATTAATATACCATGTAATTATGTAAGACTTTAATATGTAATGTAATAATGTAAGACTAATAATGTAAGACTTTAATAATGGAGGGAAATTGGTTATAGGTATATGGGAACTCTCTATCCTAGCTTTGTAATTTTCTATAAATCTAAAATTTCTAAAATAAAACGTTTATTTAAAAAAAACCCATGTAGAATCATAACTTCTTTCATAATATGTCCTTTCTTTCCCTCTTCTCTCAAAATGAATGCTATCCTGTTTTTTTCTCTACTCTTTTTTCCTTTCTTTGCTTTAAAAGCACAGTATTCAAGCAATGCCTGCAAGTGATCATGCAAATGGCTTGTAGCAGAAGGATGACAGGAGGAGAATATATATGGTAGACTGGTTGGATTCATGATCCAATTCTTCCTGCATTCATATACTGAGCCCTTGGTCATGTGCTTCTTGGTTTGTTTCCCCACCCCTTGAATCTGGGCTGGCCTAGTTACATGCTTTGGCTAAGGAGATGTTAGCAAACAGGATGCCGTCAGAGGCTTGAGAAAGGGCTTGAGCGTTTTAACTTGTTTCTGTAACATCTGCTATTGCCATGTGACCTGGTCTGAGCTAGCTTGCTGGAGGATGAAAATCATGTGGAGTGGAAGCAAGCAGAGGCACCCACCCTTGATCAACCAACAGTCGTCTTACTCCCAGACATGTGAGCAAGCTTATCCAAGATCAGCAGAGCTACTACCTGACTCATAGCTGACCACAAATGCATATGCAAGCCCAGGCAAGATCAAGTCTTAGCCACATTATCTGAATCCCATTGACTCCTGAGCTAAATTAGTATTCAATGGTTGGTGGTTACACCGCACTTTTGTGGCAATAGAAGACTGATACAACACCCGACTAATACACAAATATTAGTCCATCTTGACTGGATAGAGATTTCTTGATAGAGATGGAAAGAGAAGTCCTAGGAGCCCCTACCCCCAAAAGAAAAGAACAATAGGACATCATGACTTGGACTTTAATTACCAACTCCAGCTTCATCTCTGACCACTTCCAGCATTTATCCTTACTCTCAGTGATACCAAACTCCCTAAATTTTCCTACCAGTATAGGCAGTTACTTTTGTATAGTGATTAAGCCTGTCAGGCTCTCATGTCAGACCATGTGGGTTCAATTCACCACCCCTGACTTGGCAAATCACCTAATTAGCTCCTTCATATGTAAAATGGTGACAAGGGTAGTACCTATCTCATAAGGTCAAGAGGTTCCAACGAGGTGTAAATTGCTTTAAACAGGGGTGGGTACATACAGTATACCCTCAGTAAATGTTAACTAGTAGTTTGGGTAGTAGTAGAAATAGTAGTAGTAGTAGTAATTGTAGTCATACTAGCAGTGGTGATGGTGGTATTCTCAGACTAACCTGTCCACCCAGAATGCTAAAAGAACTCTTCTTCACCTGGATAATTTTTAATCCTTCCCTAAGACTTTTGTTATCTCCTCCAAAGAGACTTTCTTGGCCCTAGGACAACCAATCTTTGTGTCCTTCCTTTGCACTGTTAGGACCCAGTACTTTTCCATTCCCCTCAGCCTTGGGACATGACTTTGAGATGATCTCTCTATGTAATTGCCTTTCCTTCTACACCATAATTTTCTTGAGGACAGAATACCTACCTCGCTGTCCTCTGAGTAACTCAAATAGCAGCTTCAGAGCTATGGTACTATGCCTCTTAAGATCTAGATGAGATTGTCTTGACCTTCCATCACTCATCTTGAGGAAAGTGTGGGGACTATTCCCAGGAAAGTGGGAAATTGAAACCTCTGAATCCCAGCTTCTACCAACTGAGTCAATTCCCTTTATACTTTGTCCTCTCATCTAATACATGCTTTTTCTCTTCCTTAAAATTTGGTTCAGATCTGGAATTTGACTAATCTTACTTGCAATGCATGAACTCACTTGGCACAGAAAGCCGACTTTAGGAGAGGTTTATGGAGATTGTGGGAGTGAAGATGGTATTCCAGTATAGCAGCCCAAGCATGCTAGAATTCTATAGTGGGCAACCCTGATTTTCAAAAAATTCCTCAGCTGCTGCTCCATTCCCAGCATCAGCCTTTATCCCTCTTTTCTCTTCTCACCCCTCCATGCCCAAATTCCTGCTGATTTCTTACACATAAACTTTTTGCTAACTTTTTCCTTATCTCTAACTAGACCCTTTGGGGAGGGCTCACTCACAACCCCAGGGGATACTTCTTAAAGGGAGTACCTTCCCTAGGGGAAATTTCAGGACTGGCTTTTAATGCTTTTATACTACTGCCCAGCACAACACCCAGCTCATGACCAGTACCTGTAGGTATCAATTTAAGTCAAATTTTCAGGAGACATGTAGATAGATTTGGGTAGAAAGAAGGAACTCAGATAAGAGATATGAGACAGGCAATGAAGACCAAGCAATAGACTGAGAGTTCGCTTATGATTCTTATAAGCTTTGGTCTTCTTAAACTCTTCATTATCAAAAGAAAATAAATGTCATATGTACCAAGTTACAGGCAATATAGAGCCATAGTTAGAAACTCTCTTTGGAGTCTAGATGACCCTGAATCAAATTCTGGCTCTGTAACTAACCCTTACCATCACCAAATTATTCAATTTCTTTGAGCCCAGTCTCTTTAGCTACAAAATGCAATTTATAGTACATAAGTCATAGTCTTATTGGAAAGATTAAATGAGATGTACATGAAATGTCTCCATAGCGCTAGACCACAATAAGAGTTGCATGAGTAGTATCTTTCATCTAATGAGGATTTGGGGTCTTCATACATCCTGGGAAAGAAGGAAATCCCAAAAGATACAATAGAGAGGCTCTAAGGTATCCATTATACATAATCCATTAACTTCTCTCCTCTGCATCCAGATGGTGCTTATAATGAAGCACCCTTAGAAGAAATGAGAAAATAGCTACCCAAATCATTTTCTGTGTTCCTTGACAAAGATGAGGCTCCAAGTTGAGAAAGGCTGGAATAGAGAAAGGCAGAACAGAAGAGCTTGATTCCTAGACACATGGTATAAGAAGGAGAATTTCTTGGATATTTGAAGCCTGGAAGGAAAAGAATGATCTAGAACTTTAAATAGTAGAAGATCTTTGTGATGTCCTCACCTGACTCTCTTCTATGGTTGCTCTTCTCTCAGAAAATCACATCAAGGCCCCAGTTTCACAAAAGACCCCCATGTAGACTCTGACCTTATTTCCAATTACAGTTATACATCACAGGCTGGTGCAGTAGGGATTGAAAGAAGGTGTTCATTATACAACTTTTCACTTGTGCTAGTAACCAAACCACACTTTCTAGAGAGTTTGGTGAATGCCACATAAGTCTAAATAAAAGGCAACCATATGTGCAGGGAGAGGCCCCATTTTTCCTAACAAAATACCAATAAAAATATAATTTTAGCCAAAATGAATACATAACCTTTAGGGTAAGAAAGACTCATAGTTCTGTTCTCAATATTTATTATGACAATTAAGTTATACCAATACATCTTAAATAGTTTCATATATAAAATTCTATTAATGTGGAAAGACTGCTTTCTCCCACATGCATCTTCAACATCAGTGTCTTTGTCATTACTAGAGCCATTTTTTGGAGTTACCTCACTCATTTTTCCAGAGCATGTCATCCACACTTCTGCTTAAAGGCTATGAGTTAATCCACAAATCATAGTCACATAGAAAATGTAACCACAGCAACAGTACCCATGTTCCAAACATTCAAAGATTTTGTTTCTGTTGATCTTCTGGTGTGTATCTGTGTTACTCAAAGCATAATGTCTTAGTTCTATTATTTTATGAGGCCATCTGTTTAAAGCTCATTTGCACTTTCCCCTATCATTTACATTGGGCAAACAGAATCCAAGAAAACTTTTTGAATCTAGGTTGGATTCTAACTAACTACATTAAAAGAGCTCAGTAAGCATTTGCATTTTTTGAGGTCATTTCAGACTAATTGTCTTCCTCCACTATTATATTGGTGATGGAATAAAATACATTGTGAAAGCATCCCATAACCTGTGACTCCATGAGGAGAGGAGCTGAGGATGAAGAAACCCCCTTTTCTTAGGGGTCATCAGGGAGAGAGTGGGTAAAGACCTTGCCTTATTATCGGGACATACACAGTAACACTTTTTATAAAATCTATTTCATCCTATGAATAGCACAAACATATTGTAATGTATTTGTGATGTTACAAATTCTAAGTTGTTAAATCTTTACATTTATCTATACATTTAAAATAACACAAATTCTGTATTTTTGTTTTTTAATCTTTAGTTGAAAAGTAAATTCCCCAACATGTAAATAAAGCCTACCACATCAGCCCCTCTCCCCATACACATCTCCATCTTTCTTGTCTTGACTTTTTGCTTTCTCATTCTCTCAAGCAATACTGAAATTTATTTGTTCATTCAAGCAAAACTTCATAAGCCCCTATACTCCTTAGTGTCATATTAGCTCACAAATCTCAAAATACAGACAGGCTTCATGCGGCCACAAGTCAATGGCATGTGATGCCAATTCATTCTGATCATCTTCATTAAACTTAGCTATTTCTTATTCTAAGTAGAGTTGGGTTGTTTCTCTTGCTTTCCAAATGGTGCTTAAATCAGTTTCCTTTATCAATCTCTTGACTTTTCAGATAGCTCTCAGCATGACCAAAAATGGAAAGGTTGGAATGAACCAGACATTGAAGGGGAATTCAGGACACTGGCCTGCCCTAGCAGAAAACTCATGCCAGAAAATGGTGCAAGAGAATGTACAAAAAGAGAACCTGACCAGATATTTGGACATTAATTTCAGGCAATGGGAAGCCTCTGAATATTTTTTTAGCTGATAAGACATTTTTTAAAAATCTACAGGCCTCTTAACATGAACATTAAGAATACAGTCTTTGGAATCAGAGAAAACATTACATTAAATCTGTTTGCTTAATAACTACAGGATCTTAGGCATCTCACTTCCCATAAACTTCTATTATTTAGGTGAACATAATAATATACACTTCAGAGATTAGAGCGAAATTTAAAAGACAATGAGTATATAATGCTTAGCATAGAACTTGGCATATAATAGGTACTCAATAAATGGTAGCTGTCAAGTAATATTATAAAGTCATGTTTGGGTAAAAGTAATGTTAGAAGTGGGTACACATGATAGATTAGAGGCAAAGAGATGATTATAATATACAGGAAGTTTGGGTTAATGGCTTTGAATCCTACAAGATTTCGTGATTAAGAGAACAGGTGGGACAAGTCAGAGGACAGACTAAACATGACCAAGATAGTTAGCCAACTAGCCATCTAAACCAGGGAATGCTAGTGCCTTCCAGAAGGAATGTTGGGACAGACAGAGAAAAAAAGGATAAAAGCACCAAAGATAACCCAGAGAGTCCAGCTAATGAGCTAAACAAGGGAACTTCAGTGCTATTCTCAAGGAATGTCAGGACAGGGGAAAGAAAAGGATAAACTTGCTTGTGTTCCCTCTCTTACTGTTTCTCTCTCTGGCGAATAAACAAATAAAATCTTTTTTTTAAAAAACCTTGCTTTTAGACATTGAGATTAAAATGATGGTAGCACAGCTAAGGAACATGTTGACACATGTTTATTAGGAAGTTGAAAACATGAAACTCTCAGGAGAAAAGTCACAGTAAGAAAAAGAGACTTTGGAAAGTCTTCCATTGTCCACAAGGACAGGGGGCAGGGGATGGGACACATGAACCACATCACATTGAGTCCATGGGGAAGGCACTCTTACACACTGATTTTATTGTGATTTTATTTCCTTCCCTGCTCAATTCAAAGCTCCAAGAGTGCAGAGAACCTGTGAACAGGAATGCTTAGCACTGAATCTCCAAAGCCAAGCTCAGGGTTAGGCTCAGTGTAGGCTCTCCCGGAATCCATCATGCTTGAGATAATCAGAGGCCACAACAATTTGGGGTTTGATACTAAACATTTTACAGTCATTGTCTTTAAAATCCACCTAACAACTCTTTGAACTGTATATCATTATATTGTTATTATGTTCACCTAAATAACAACAGCTTACATTGGAAAGAGATGCCCAAGATTTTGCAGTTATTAAGTAATGAACTTACTATGGTCAATCTGATTATCTCATGCACTTCAGAAGCTCTAATCATCCCCTCCTATGTCTTTGTTTCTTGCAAACTAGGCAAATTAATTACTAGTAGGAAATATCTTTCAAAACAGAGTTTTGTCAGGCAGTAGAATTGTAGAATGGTAAGACCACCTGCGATGGGGAAGAGATAAAGCTGCTATGGGCAGGGCTTTCAAAGGAGAGGGAATAGAGGCAGTCAAAAACAATACAAAGGTCAAGAATTCTGGAGAACAAAAAGGTGTATGATTCAACACCATTTGCCTGAATGACCAAAACAGGACCGTCTTTGGGGGTTGGGGCTTGCGGGGGCTGGTGCTCTGTAGAAGAGAATCTAACCATGTCCCTGATGGAAGGGAGAGGAAGGCAGTCCGAGCTGGAAGACCAGTTTGGCTCAGACGGCCCCTGTTTGTGTAGCCCCTCCCTGCCAGGTTGGGACTCCGCTTGCTCACACCTCACCAGCTCTGCTGGGTACTTTCCTCTGTTTCATTCTAGACTCGCAACCTGCCATGTTCCAGTACACATGTCACTCTCATCATCCAACTGGAATGAATGCCATCCTCCAGGCATGCTTTTCAAGTGGAATCAGTATTCACCTCTCTTTACAAACAGCAAGAGGGAGAGAGAAGGTGTCCATGGAAAGCCCAAAATTCAGATAACTAAAAACCAGCCACATTTGAATGAGGCTATGATCAAACAGACTTTTCAAGACATTTCTACCACCATCATGACAGAGGGAATAATTCTAGATGGCCTAAGGAAATCAACTCTAAGAAGATCAAAACCACTGCACCTCTTCTATCTTCCAAAGAGTTGTATTGTGTGTTGCCAAGTCAAAAGAGGGGCTTCCGGAAATATCTCCCTTAGGCAACCTGAGTGTGACTATAGTAAAGCATTTAGAATCAGCTAACCTTGTCTTTAGAGAAACAAAACCAAACCAAAACAAAAATCCTTAATTACTAGATTTGCTTTCCCTCCCCCCAAAAGGAGGATGGAATAATAATGAATCAGATATTTCCCCTCTAACATTAAAATCTATCCCATAGGATGTGGAACGGACCCACCCTTGTGACTGGTTGGTCTATAGCAGAGGTGACTGCCAAAAATAGGGATCTGAACCACAAACGCAAATACAAAACCACAATTTGAGGAAACCATGTGCATACATTTTCCCTAGTCCTCTTGCCCCTGGAAGGGGAAACCATCTATGGACAGTGCCCAGGGCTATTTTTCCTTCTCTGAAGTAGTTGGTGACCAATCTTGTTTTACAAGAAGGAAGAGGGACTTTTGCTAACTCCAAAAGCAGAGAAGTCTGGGCAAGCCCTGTTGATGCAGGAGAGCACATGATTATCACCCGGTTCTCTGAGCATAATAACCTCAGAATATGCTCTGGGATGCACTGGAAAGGTGTTTTATTGGTGTCACACCAGGCTTAAAATTGACTCCTTGCTAGTCCCAAAGCTCCTCAAAAGCACAGAGTTTATCTGTCTTGTCCCCTTATGGATAGTACCTGGCACACAACATGCACTCAAAAAAAAAAAAAAAAATCAGTTGAATGAATAAATAGATGCCTTGAGTTTGGTTTCTATTTAGAATTAGTGATTACTTTAAACAAAAGACACCTGGCATATCACTGGTCCACACCAACAAAAGAGCTTCTGAAGGTGAGAACAGATGTGTAGGATGGCCCACAGGGTTCCAGGGATTTTCCTTTCCACTAACATTTCAGAAAAAGCATTGATTTGGGATCACACAGACCCGGACTAAAACCCTGGCCCTACCACTTTTTCTCTGGGTAAAGTTGGGTAAGTCATTCTACTTCTTTGAGTTTGGAGTGTCCATCTGTCAAATGGGAACAATAATACTTACTTTGTATGGCTTTTGTGAGAATGAAATAAATAGAGCATGTCAAATGACTAATACAGTACCAAGCCCATGATAGGTATTAAATGTTGTATAGCATTGCTGGCGTGATCATCACCATCAAGGACAAATAGTGAGTGACTTCCCAATGTCCGTTATCTCCATCCCTTTCCACTTTTTTCCCTCTGCCCAGGTTCATGCCAGCAAGAAGGAAGACCACGCTGGGCATTCAGTATTCTAGAGGTCCATTCACCACAAACCTTTTTCTGTCTTAGCCAGTGTTAGGCTGCTTGATGGTAAAGGAGGGAAAAAAGAGACTTGATTTGTAGCTTTTGCCAATTTCCATGGCATAATCCCCCAGGGGCCAGTTTCAAGCCAGTATGATGTCATGAACACAGAGGGAGTAAGCAACAAGTACTAACACATCCTCACATGTATTTTCACCATTCTGATACAATAGCTGTAAATAATCTCAATGCAATAGATGTAAATAGTAAGGAAATGATTGTAATAGTAAAATGCAGTGAAATAATTAAAAAGGATATCTTGAATATTCCTTACCTTTGCTTTCATCATAATTGACTCTAAGTTTATATAAAGTCCGATAATGGCTATGTTTCACAACCAGCCTGCAAAATTCTTGAAAATTTAACAAACAAGCTGGTATGAGCTGGTTCCAGCACACCGCTGATTCTAGCTATGTCTGCCCGATTATCAGGGTCATCAGAATGGAGTCAGGCATGTGCAGTAAGCTTAGACACTAAAAGACTCCAATGACTTAGAACAGGACTTCTCTAGAATTCAAGAAAAGTTTCAGGGCAATAAATTCTCCTTGGGCCTCCTCTAAAAATACCTCCAGGAGAAAGAATCCTTCCTTTGGGGTCCTTCAATGAGGATATCATTCAGTTCTCCATGTTCAGTGCAACTCAGGACACGGGAATAGCGGACACTTAACCTGTCAAGTTGGAGTGACGGAACAATATTTGGAGAAAAGGACACAGGCCATCATCACCTGCCTCTGCTGCCACGTGACTGTGTAGCTTTGGGCAAGTGACTTCATCTCCCATAGCCTCATTTTCATCATCTGCAGAATGGGGACAGCACCTACCTATACATGTGGCTGATGAGATCATGTATTTCAATTGTCCTTGTGAACTGTGAAGCATCATAATAATGTAAGGCATTGCTCCTATGTGGGGAATGATACAGAAACCTAGAGTCAGAATGAGATGGGTGGGGAAGACAAGAGGAAGAAGGTAGCCAATTTCAAGAAGACAATGGAAGAAACCAGGAAGAAAAGTTTTGGAGTAGGAGGAGGATAAGGGAAGTGGGCGAGAGAGGGCAGTGAGTATTCCATTGCGTTTATAGGCATTGCCTCAGTGTTTGTCCAGCCCTCTGGTCACACTCACTACAGCCAGTTCTTCCTTATTTCTTAACAGTTCCTGTATCATCCTAGGAGAAGATTTTTACACCATCCCTACCACCAAGAATAGATTCTCATGCCTCCTCAGCCTATATACCCTGTGCCCTTCCTGCCCATAGGGCTCCTCGTCATGATGGAGCCATCTCAACTGCATTGTTGGCCTTGGAATTCTCTGGCTTCCAGTGCTCGATTTTGACCAAAAAAATAAATAAATAAAAATCCTTTTTTAACTCAACCATCTTTCTGTCTCTGTCTGGCATGGGACTTGAAATACTGCTGAGCCTCAAATGAGAAAAAATGAAAATCAATTTTAATCAAGGCAATGGCTTGCTTCTATAATGCCTGCATTAATCAGGTTTGTTGTTGTTTCTTTGTGTGTGTGTGTGCAAGGATTCTTGATGGTCTCTTTCAAAGACAACCTTCTCTGGTTAAGGAGGGACAGAAATAAGAGAGATGGGATGAAATTCAATGCTGAGACTTTTCAGGAATGAGACAGGCTAAATAGGAAGTGGATGGCTTCTCATTACAGGAGGGATGCAGAAGAGACTAGACAATCTTTTAGTGTGCATGTTGCAGAGGAGTTGGAAGCACCCAATACACTGGCTTCTCAAGGTTCTTCCAATCCTGAGACTGTCTTGCTACTATTCACATATACCCTTCCTCAGGTCCCATCCTTCAAGGTTCATAGCAGAGTTTTTTCACCCTTTGGCAGGACTGTTGTTAACCTTTCCCCGCTCAATACATGCAGCCAATAAAATTATAGGGAGTCTACAAAACAGTATTCTTTATGAGGCCACTTCTTTCCCAGAGTGTCCCCAAATCCCAGCCATAGTTACACTCCTTAGTAGTCTTTGAGACCATCATAGAAACTTGGGTTCAGAAATATTTAACTTTAGGGACGCCTGGGTGGCTCAGTTGGTTAAGCGGCTGCCTTCGGCTCAGGTCATGATCCCAGCATCCTGGGATCGAGTCCCACATCCGGCTCCTTGCTCGGCAGGGAGTCTGCTTCTCCCTCTGCCTCTGCCTGCCTCTCTGTCTGCCTGTGCTTGTGCTCTCTCTCTAACTAATAAATAAATAAAATCTAAAAAAAAAAGAAGAAGAAATATTTAACTTTATAGACAAGGAATCTGAGGCCCTGAGCATCACCTCTTATTTTATTTGCATCTGTCCCTCTATCCTATCTTGCTGGCCCTTGCCTTAATCATCTCTCAGTTGGACAAGGGCACTAGGAGACCCTATACCAGCCTCTCTCCCCTCCAACTCATCCCCTTCACAGCCCTGGAATGACTATTCTGAAATGCAAAAGTGACCATGTTCTTACTCTGCCTACAATTTTTCCATGGCTTATCATTGTCCACTGGTATGAAAGTCTTAGTGAGCTTGACTTACCAGGTCTTTATGATCTGTGCCCTCTCTTTCTTCACTGTATAGCCTGTGCTTTGGTGGTGCAAATCACAATTCATTAACCGAAGACACCATGCAGTCTCATGCCTCCATGTTTTGTGTGAGTTATTCTCTCCTTTGAGAACAGTGCCACTTGATCCATCATCACTTCTACTCCACCAAGGAAATAACTCTTCTCCTCTTAATGCCCATCTCAAACACCGCCTTCCCTTGAATACCTTCCCAGAGACACTCCAGCAGATTCAAACCCCTCTCCCTTATGCGTTCCCATAGAATCTCGTACATCCTTCATCTCAGCACTCATAACTCTCATCTTTCATTCATCAGTGTTATCTATATGTCTCTCTCAGAGCTGTGCAGACTGAGTTATATTCATCTCTATCCCCCAGGGGCATAAAACAACACACAGATCTTTTAGAAATGACTTGCTCAAGGCCACCACACTGAAAGAGGTCAAGTGTGAACTAGTTCATAATAAACTCATTTCCTCCCTTGCTTTCCCTCAATCCCTCAGATCTAATTGTTTTGTTTACCTTTCCTCATTTTCCTCTCCATCCTTTTGTAACACAGAGAACTGACCTAAAAAACCGTAATTTTCACCTTTAGACTTCCCTGATTGAGTCATCCAAAAGAACACCACTAACATCTGTGCTGCTGTCTCTGCCTTTCCATTTGATTATGAACTATGATCCAAAACAAACATATCTGGAGATTCTCCCAGAGAAAGATTTCGAAGAAAGGAAAAAGATAGAAACCAACTTTTTTCCAAAATACTTTCATATTCATTATTGAATTCAACCCTCTTCACATCCACTCATCCCACTTCACCTTCCAGACAAGTCAGTAATTCAGAGAGAATGGGGGACTTGCCCAAAGTTGCACAGCTGGTCATAAGTAAGACTACAGATGGCTTCAGGGTCTCCCCATGAGCCCCCAACATTCTTGTCCATTCTCTAAGAAGAGTCAACTCATTCAACCATTCATTCATTCACTCATTCAATTCTTACCATAAAAAGGGCACTATTCTAGGCCCTGAGGATACAGCAGTAAAAAATAAAGTCTCTGTCCTCATGAAGCTCACACTGTAGTCCTAGTCTTATTTTTTATGAATTCATCTGAATCACAGGAAAGACTTATTTTTCAAAGAAGCCTTGAGCAAAAGGAAACACAATGAGTATAGAGTCAGGAAACCAAAGAAAATTTGATTCCAACAAGTGTTCTAGGCCACACAACATATACTGGTGCTTTATAAAGCAAGACTTTGCTTCCCAAGGAGAATTCCTCCCAGGAAGACACAACTAGCTGGTTTGGCACAACTTCGGGAAAAGAAAGGCAGAATCTGGCTGTAAAACTCCACATGGTAAAAGTCAAGGTGTGCAATGTAAAAATAACCAAAACTCATTTTCCTCCCAAACCACATAACTTGATTTAGGAATGTGTTGAATTTCAGCCCAAAAGAACACAAACATGAATGGATTACTGTACAGGTGCTTATTCCCCTTGATGGCTTTAGTTCCTTTCATTCTCTCGTTGATTAGGCTCCTGCCAGTCACTGAAGTGCAAGAGAATAGGGCTAGATTCACCTGTGACTAATGACACCAAGTCAGTCTTTGTCAACCAAAAGCTATGGTTATACCAGGTTATAAAAAAACCTTATACTAGATAATATAGAATACCTGCTGCTGAGTCCCTGTGTCAAAATAGGCAGTCCTTTCCCTTCCCTGGGCCTCAGTTTCTCTTGCTGAGACTACTTGGACATCAGTCAAAGGAGGCTTTATGGACTCTGCTAAGTTAAATATTCCTGGACCCCAAATTCACTTATTCAATAGGGACTCATTTTACACTGGTTATCAGCTGGCCAAGTGATCAGGAGACTGAGGCAGACCCAGTCCCTACCTACACAGGCTGATTCTTACACATATCTCTTGGAAGCATGCATTTCTCTCTTATGCATTTCTCACATGGGTTGTTCATTCTGTTCCTTAATGCAACAACTATTTATTAATCCATTCTCTATGAAGCATGGCCCTAGTGTACTGGGAATCCAAAATTGAGTCTGTTATGAGACCTCTTTCCAAGATGCTCAGATTAGTAGGAGAACATATGTACACACCCAATTTATCACAACCAGGGTAGAAAGGGATAAATGGATTGAAGAGACATGACGAAAATGTCATGAGAGATCAGATCAGAGGAAAGCAACTTACGGGTCCACTGTGATTTAGCAAGCATCTGCTTAGCCCAAACTCAGTAGTGCTAAGTGCTTTTAAAGGCATGGCCTCTTTGAATCTTCACAACAACCACATTGCTGTCCCCAGGTTGCCAGTAAGGAAACTGAGGCTCAGAGAGCTTCAGTTTAACTTGGTCAAGACCAGAAAGCCACTAAGTACTGGGATTCACATTCAAGTCTGTTTGCTCGCATCACCCCTGCTTTTATACCTGTGAAGTTTCCTGTTTTATCACCAGGCACCTTATTAGGGCCTACAGTTTAGGCACCCTGTTGAGCTCTTGAGATAGAGAGTGAAGAGGAAATTGGTTTCCAATCTCATCAGTTCGGTCTGAAAAAAATGTGATTCTGACCCAGCCAAATTTTTCACACTTGCAGACATGGCTTTGGAATGAAGAAATTCCAATCAGATGAAGACAGGGTTGTGCTAGGCAGAGGAATGGAGACATGAAATATTAAAGGAAGCAACGGGTCCAGAAAACTGTAATTCAAAGGGGGGACCCAAGGAAGAGAGGTTTGCTGGATGCTTTGGAAGCAAGCCATGCCCAGCTTTAATTAGATCTCACTACAATTTGGCTGAAGACTATTCTGAAGTCCCTAAAGCCATATTGGGTGGCAAGGAAGAGAGATGAATATGAGTCTGAAGAAATTCACAGGGGATAAGCAAGGATTGACTCCAGTATCCTCAAGGCTGACTCGAACTCAGATTGTCCTCCAGGCACCAATGTCCAGGACAGGAAAAGTTCTACTGATTAGGATGAAAAATTAGTTTATTTTAGTCTCAAAAGATGAAAAGCATGCCAAGGGGATGGCTTGGGGCATCTGAGAGTTTCTGAAGTTCATTTGTGGCTTGGAGTAACAGAGAGATGAACATAGCCAAAGGGGCAAGAGCTCTGCCATAGCATGAATGCAAATCTTGACTCTGCCTTTCTCACTGTTGAGCTCCACAGTGTCCTTCATCTCTCTGGGCCTTGATTTCTTTGGTGGAAATAGGGGGGAAATATTATTGACCTCCCTCATGTAGCTTTTGCAAAAGTAAGTGAAATTGCAGGTGCTTGGGTGGATCAGTCGGTTAAGTGTCTGCCTTCAGCTCAGGTCATGATCTTGGGGTCCTGGGATCAAGTCCCACATCAGGCTCCCTGCTCAGCAGGGAGTCTGCATCTCCCTCTGCCCCTCTTCCCTGTTTGTGCTCCCTCCCTCTCTCTATTTCACGCAAATGTGTACGCACACACACGCGCACGCTCTCAAATAAATAAAATCTTAAAAAAAAAAAGCAAGTGAAATTGTGCATGTGAACTGATTTAGCAGTTTGCCCACACATGGTTAGCATTTAATAAATGGTAGCTGACAGTCAACTAAAATGAGTAACTTGTGTGAAGAGGAAGACTGAGTAAGTGTTAGACACTCAGTGAATACCAGGTGCTGAGCAGGAATTATCTTATTTAATCCTCACCATGGTTCTTCCAAGGAGTTACCAGCATCCTAATTTAGCATCCTAAGAAACTGAAATTGAGGTTATGTTATTATACCTAATCTTTTTTTTCCCCTCAATGTCATTTCACTCGTTCATAATCTGGAGGCTGATTGCCTTGGATTCAACTCCTAATTCCACTACTTTAACCTTTGTTATGTAATGTAATTTTCATGTCTTCAGCTGAAACTCAGTATTCCCATATAAACTGGAGACCTTCTGGCCCTAGTTGTGTAAAGAATTGATGAGATGACATAATGTAACGTGACCCCAGCTCCCACTGACCATTCAGAAATGACTTTGGCCTGGTGGTGAATGTGCAGGGCTATGAAGTGGTGGAGCTGGAGTTTGGACCTATGTCCAAAGCTCAGGTTCTTTCCTCTAAATCACATGATGGGGAAGCAACCCCAGTGTGCAACTCTGTACCCAATGGTAGGCTACATGACCTCTAAAGATGGGGAATTTCCCAAAGGGATCTAGCTGCTCCAAAAAGTCTTTCTAAACCTATCTCAGTGCTTCAAATTCCTACTATTAGTTTCACTTCATTGGGGCAGAGTTCAATGAAAAGTCAAATATTTCCCTTGAGAGGTAAGGTAAGCATATTAGTTCTTGCTAATGTGTTATGGACCTCCTTTTGCATTTGAAGGCCATCACCAAGCTAAAAGCAGGATACAGGAATTAGAAAACCAAAGGCATACACTTCAATAAAATAAACAGAAACATCAGGAAAAGACTACAATAAAGACTTCCACCACTGGTTGAACAGACATGGGGGTAGGCTCCCAGAGTGAGACAGCACAGAGCAGGAGAGAGAATATGAGACTCTTAGTCAAGAGACATGGGTCATAACTGACAAATAAGTTCTAGAGATAAGCTACACAGCATAGTGCCCATAGCTAGCAACACTGTGCTGTATATTTTAAATTTGCTAAGAGGGTAGATCTTATGCTAAGTGTTCTTAACATTACTATTACTATAATGATTATAATTATAATAATAAAGGGGATGGAAGGAAACTTTGGGACATTTTCGTGGCCTTGGTGGTGGTGATGATTTCTCAATCCCAAACTCATTGAGTTATATACATGAAATATGTACCATTTTTCACATGTCAATCACACCTCAATTAAGATTTTATTTTACTTATTTTAGAGAGAGAGGAGCGAGGGGCAGAGGTGAGCAGGGAGAGGGGAAGAGGGAAAGGATGAAGGTAAGCAGACTCCCCACTGTGCACAGAGCAGGATATGGGACTCAATTCCATGAGACTGAGATCATGACCTGAGCTGAGACCAAGAATCAGATGCTTAACCAACTGAGCCACCCAGGCATCCCCCAGTTTTCAAAAAGAAAGAAACTTGGGTCAATAAGTGCTCTTAGTCCAACTCACTGGGTGATCTTGGCTAAGTCTATTCCCTCTTCTAGGCCTCAGTTTCCCCCTCTGTAACAAAGGGCTCAGGTCAAATATTTCTAAGCACTTTCCATCACTGACAGTCTAAGCCACTGGAGAGCAGCCAAGAGGAGACTGAATGAGGTAGGTGCTCCCTGGGGTATCTTGAGAAGCTCTAAGGAGAGAGCTGGGGTGGCCTCTGGAGACAGGCCTTCCTGAGCAAGCGGGGGCCTGATTCTCATTGTCTGACTATAGATACGGGGCCATCAATCCCCATCCCATTTCCTGGATCACTCCTAAGATCGACACTCAACTCAGAAGTATCCAAAACATCTTGGGCTTGCATTATTCTATTACTTTGGCTGAGAAGAGAGGTCAAGCTGATTTCCCAAAGTCAAACATCCTGAAATTGAATTCATAGAGAACTTACCCCCAAAAAATGTCTCTTGTCAGTTGCCAATTTGGAGATGAACTTCAAACCCACCCTCATCCAGTGCTCCTTTGGCTCTACCAGAGAGATTCCAATTCTGATTCCTCTGAAGCAGTGGTTCTCCACCTGGGCCAACTGTGTCCTAACAGGGAACATCTGGCGATGTCTGGAGACATTTTGATTGTCCCAGTTGAGGTGAAAGGAGTACTGCTCATAGTTGAGGTGAGTAGAAGCCAGGAGTGCTGCGAAACACCCAAACATGCACAGAGTAATGCCCACAACAAAGATGTCCCTGGGCCAAAACACCAGTAATGCCATGCTGGAAAAATCCTGCTCTAGTGCCCACCAAAGGTTCAGCTGGCTTTTCAAGTTACATCATCAGGAAAGCTCCTTAATAAATTCTCTAATGGCTAAGCTAAAAGGGACGCACAGGTCATACAGCTCCTGGTTCTTTGACTCTCTTCATTGGACATTTACATCACAAACAATATAGGCTCCTTGTTGGGTGCAGAGATGGTCTCTTCTCTACCTTAATATCAAAGATAAAGTCACCTTGAGCCACATTTCTACTGAATCAGATCATCTTCCTGTTGAATTCCTGGAGATTCAAGATGGAAAGATGAGCCGAGCCAGTTTCAGGACTGGCCATGGACTGTTCATATGTCTCTAAGTCACTGCCTTGGTTTCTTCACACTTTCTCACATCTACTCTCTGATTGAGGCAACTCAGCATATCATTCATTGGTGCTACAAACACCTAGTGTAACAAGGTCCATGCTGGGCACCGACTGGGAGCTGCAGAAAAAGACATTTGCTGCCCTAAAAAAATATATCATATTCCGGTGGGGGAGGCAGACCTGTCCACAGATGCTCACAGCACAGCAGAGTAACTGCCTTAGTGGGAAGCTCCAGAAGGTGCTTGACCAGGGTTAGGGATGAGAGAAGTTTCCCAGTGGGGAGAGTAAACTCTAAGCTGAGGCTTGCTAGGGTTACCGAGGCCAAAGCCAAAGAGGCAGTGTTCGGAACCAGGCGAAAACATATTCAGATGGCTAAGAGAAGGGAGAGTATGGGGATTGCTTTCCAGAAATTCTGAGTGGTTCAGTATGGCCAAAACCAAGAAAAAGAAGAGAAGAGAAGCCCAAGATGAGGAGGAAGAGAAGCTGGAGCCCAGATGAGAAACGCTCCAGGGCCAGTTAAGGAACAGGGCTTTCTCCTGGGAAGGAGGAGGTAGAGACCTGGTCAGAGGCACAGCTGAGAAGGATCATTCTGGCCTCCCTGTCTGGATAGACTGTGAAGGTCAAGAGTGGAAGCAGAGAGCATCTTTTGGCACCCAGGGGAGAAGTGTGGTGACTGGCCCAGGGCAAGGCAGAGAGAGGGAGAGAAACAAACAAATGCATGGCGAGTGTAATGGCAGGCTCCTGGCTACCTCTTGGCTGTGGGAGGTGAGGAGGAAGAAGTCAAGAATGACTCCCAGAGACCCAGCTTGGGTGACTGGGGTCACTAAGAAAGGGGACAGAGTGTGGAGCCAATTAGGGGCAACATGTTTCAGTTCTGGTTGTACTGACTGGATTTTCCCACCAACCACTCTCTCTGCTGGTCTAAAGCTTTAAAGAAATCCCCAGACACCTGGACAGTATGGGACATGGATGAGGTGATACACTTTGGTATGAGGTTTCCATCCACCCTGGGAGCATTACGCCATACCCAGGGCTGAGGGGAAGGAATGAAAGGCATGTCAGCAGTGTTCTTCATGTTGTCCAATGCATTATTTAGCTGGAGAAGGACCTGGTGTGCCAAGCATCTCTCTACCTCATTTTGACCTCCAGCAACTTACAGGGTTGGTTATACCTTCGATTTAACAATGCAGAAATGATGTTCAGGAGGACACGGTGACCAGTTCATCACTGTGGAGCTGATATTCCAAACAGGTCTGCTTGTTTCCGAGTCCTGTGTTCTCATTAAATCAACCGTATTGTTCACTGTTCCAAAGAGGCCCTTGTATTTAGAAACCTTTAAAGTGGTGAGGCAATCCCAGCTTCATCATTTATTAGTAACTCAACATCCCCATTTGCGAAGCAGAAGACATGCACCTCCTTTGGATACTTATATGGGAATCTCTTAGCACTGTGGCTAACATAAAAATGTACTCAATATATGTGATCATCATTATTATGCTTAAGTACTCTTAGGTCAATGGTTCTCACCCAGGGCAATTTTGCTCTCCCTACCCCCAGGACACCTGGCAATGTCTGGAAGCATTTTGGTTGTCACAATTTGGAGGAGAGCTGCTCCTGGCCTCTACTGGGTAGACCCAAGGGCTGCTGCTAAATATTCTATAATGCACAGGACAACAAAGACTTATCCGCCTATAACATCAATAATGCTAAGGTTGAGGAATCCTGCTTTAATTTAACACAAATTACCTAAACTGGGGTGGGACAAAATACATTCAATTATGAATGATCTAATCTCACTTGTGCATTTCACCAAAGAAAAAATTGAAACCGGAAGGGGAAAGGGACTCATGTCCTGGAGAGGGGTTGAATGGAGATGCAGAGGGCACTGTCAACAGAGTTGGATGTCTAGAATTTTCACTGTGAGAATGTCCCCATACCTTTCCTGCTATCCTGTTTTGGAACAGTGTTGGGACAATTCCTTTCTAGTCTCTTCAAAAGGAGAAAGCATGGTTCAATGAGCAGTGCCTTGATTGGGGGCATCCTGGCTCAGTCCCCCTGGTGGCCATAAACCAATCCAGCAGTGTGTGTCCCAGTTAAAGGGAGGGATCAGTGATACCTGTTACACAACATAGCCAGCACTTTAGGAGCCTTGTGTCATTGACTCTGCATAACGCGTGGTCCTATTGCTGTCATCCCACTGGGGATGATGAGGACACCAACACCTAAGGAGACAACATGGTTCACCCACAGTTACACAACCAAGGGATGCTGTGGGGACTGGCAGTTGGGCGGTGGGGCTGCTGGGTCCACATTGACCCATCTCTCAAGACATCTAACAAGACCCTGGCCTGGGCCTCCAAACCCACTGTCTCCTCCACTTTTATGGGAAGCTGAGCGAGCTTCTTCCAAATACATAATTTCAGTGTCACTAAAATCCCACTCGGCCCGAATCACCAGAAAGCACCTTTCACTGGAATAGTCCCTTCTTTTGCTCCACAGATGAGAACCATGGATCTGAGTGGGTTCTCAGCCAAAGAACCAAGAGGGGTTGTCTTTCCAGAGATCCAAGAGGGGTTGTGAAGGGCCTGAGATCACATAGCAAGGTCGTGGCTGGTCTCCTGACTCCTGTCTGTTCCATATTTGGAAACAGGAAAGCAAAAGGAAAAACACCAACTCAGAAAGTTGCCTTCTCCAGGGTGGTCAGAGGCCTAACCTCTGGGCAGTTTCCTTCTGAGCCAAAGATATTTGCATGAAGTGATTCCCCAAAAGACCTTGGAGAATCGATTTTCTTGTCTCCTTCCTCTGCCAGCTAGAGCAAATGAGACTCTGGATTGTTAAAATAGCAACTTAAAAGGGGTAAGTAAAACTGCAGAATAAAAAAGAAAACCTATTTCCAGATTCCAAGCCCAAACATCAGTTTCAATTCTGCAAATTTTCAAACCAGGACCTAAAGATCCACTTTCCTTTTTAAAGAAGGAAAAGGACACTTAACTGGTTCCCCAATGCCCCTTTTATAGCAGTCATCTTTCAGCGAGAATGACATTGATTCATTCATTATGCCATAGCTCCCTTCCTCCCCAAAGGTATTTTGAGGCAACAGTCAAATACAATATTGGGGTGGGATGGGGAAGGAGGGAATCAGAGTCATGGGCAAACAAGAATCAGATAGGAAGATAAGCCAGGGAAAGTCAGCAAACAGCAATGAACAATTCTTACAATAAGCTTCCTTGTAGCCAAGCTAATGACAAAAATCAATCCCACAATGCCCGTAAGGGAAAAATAAGATTAGTTGTTCAGGAGAAAAACAGCTTTTTTTGTTTAAGACCCTGAGATATGGGGAGGTTGTCTGTTGCAGCAATTAGCATGACTTACTGACATATCCCCATCCCTCCACCAGCACCCCAGCCAACCCCTTCCCTTTATAGACACCCACCTAATGTTAAATGAAGGAATGAGCACCAACTTGGTGTCAGGCTCTCTGAGGTGCCAGGCTCTCTGATTTCCAGGTGATGTCCTGTTATCTTACCCCTAGATTGGGATGTTAACACCTTTAATCCTTAGAACAGAGTTTCTCAATCTTGGTCATATGGACATTTGAAAATGGGCAATCCTTTGTTGCCAGGAGCTGTCCTGTGCCTTGTAAGATGTTTAGCAGTACCCCCGGGACCCACAAGTTACCAGTAACACCACTGCCACCAGTTGTGACAACCAAAACTGCCTCTATCTTTGGCCAGATGTCCCCCAGTTGAAAATCACTATCCTAGACCTCTGACTGAAAAGGCAAATTATATAGCCTTCTCTCCCAGCAATCCCTACCCCCCAATACATATACCACACATCCAAGACAGGACAGACACAATCAACACACCTGCTTAGAAAGAATGGGGAACACACAGACCCTGCCAGGCAGACTTCAGGAAGGCTCCTGCTCTGGGTGAGGGACTGTGAATCTCTTCTCAGGGTAGCTTGTGCTTGTCCATGATTCTTATGAGCACTGGCTTCACCCTTTGGGAGCCATGACCTTCCCTGGACTCATATGAAGTGGGTATTTGATATTACACCCCCCCCTTGGGCATAGTTTCCTTCGTCTACTTTCTATTCCTGGAAGTGGGCATCCCAAGAGTGTTTCGAGCCTCAAAGATTTCCTAGACAGACTCATGGTGTCTTTTGCATTATTTCACTCAATAGCATAACAGATTTCTAATCTATTTGCAGTAACTACCAGCAAAGTTCCTTTTAAGATCCAGTTCTCAATTCCCTTTTTCCTTGATTTTTCACTTCCTTGCTTCTTATTCTCTTAAGCTAATGGCAGCTACCAGCAGGCTGTATGGAAAAAGATCAAAGAAGAATCTGTCCTTTTCATCTGCTCTGTGCTCTGAGTCACCGTTTTTCCAACTGAGAGGTTCTACTAGGCTCTTGCCACTTAAATCCTTTGTGAATTCCATCCCTTATTGTGTAGTATCTAAAGCAGTATGCTATTTCAAATTCAAAGCTTCACATTTATGGACTCTCTCTGTTCTACGTAACTTCTGTTTACAATCCACCTAATTATTCCCTGAGCTTATCTCACACCTCTAATACCTTAACAAATACCTACCATTCTCCTATCTCCAATTTTCCTACCTCTTCCTGGTGGGATGGTGAATTTCATGTAGACAGAACCTACCTTTCAAGCTGTTGTAGGCAGCAACCATGCAAATACCGTTGCTACTACATGCCCTGGCCTCCATCTTTCAGTGCCAAGTCCAATTTCCCATCACCTGTCTCCTGATCACTCTACTAACATCATATATTTGATGTTTTTGTTTTGGAGCACTCCACCTCTTGTCCCAATCTCTGCATCAAAATAATGAACAGTAGCTCTCAAAACAGACAAATTCTAAAATTTTGGTAGATCACACCCTAAAGGTTTATTTCTCACTTATTCAAAGTCCAATGAAGATAGGCTTCCCCTTTCTGTTTTGGAGCTGCAGATGAGCTGATTGCTTCTAGATCCCAAGCAATGAAAGACAAGATTTTTAAAAGGCATCGGGGGATAAATACCCAGTAAAACCCCAGTAGAAAGATCACACTGCAAGTGTGTTTCCTCTCCCTCTCTCTCTTTTGTGGCCTTGGCAAACTGTAGCTATACTATGGAGGAGAACCATTCGTGGGGACAGTCACCTTGTGCCCCCAGGAGCATCACCTCCCTCAACTTTCTTGTCCTGTTCGGGCTCTCAGACACTGGAAGGAGTATCAATAAACCACAGATAAAGGGCTAGCTTAGTGAGAGAGCTAGAGACGATAGTGGGAGAAGCCAGTTCTGGTGGGTTGTGTCATTGTTCACAAATATTTGCTGCCCCTTCTTGGGTGCAGAGTTCCCATCCCCACCTCTTGGACATAAGACTCTGGTCAATGCAACATGATTGAAGGTGATGTGTGTCACTTCTGGTAGAAGCTTCCAAGACCAGAGCATGTAAACCCACATCCTCTACCTAAACCACAGGTCAGCCTTGGTTTAGGTAGAGGCTGCTTGCTCAGCCTGGGTCCCGGGGTGAATGGGAATCAGAGCAGTGGTCCCAGCCTACAGCAAATATACAGAGTAAGCAAGTGACAAGTAAACAAGGGTCTCTCTTTTTGGCTGAAACCTACTCAGGGTTCTGTGAACTCTTCTCAACTAGGCTCTGACTTTGGAGCTTTGGTGTTTGTCTCTGCACTACCCCATCTTAGCAAAAACCTGCCAAGTCAGTCTAGCCAGAATCCTCCTTCCCCTGTATCTGATCACTCCAGATATCCAGTCAGGCTCTTCATCCCCTATCCTCTCCCAGGTCACATCTGCTCACCCTGGCCTGCCTTCAGTAAGAATCCTGTTAGGTCAGTCTGGCCAAAATCCCCCTTATTCCCCATATTTCTTCTCAGTAATATTCCATCCGGTGATCCCCACCCTACTCCTTAGCTACAGACTTTCCACTTGCCCAGCTGACCTCAGAGCCAAGTGCAATGTCCACCAGGCCCCATCAAAGCAGTCCCTACACCCACTGTGATAGCTCCCTTTCAATAAAGTCTGCCTTACCATTCTTTAGCAAGGGTCCTGAATAATTCTCTCTCTTTTTTAAAGATTTTATTTATTTATTTGACAGACAGAGATCACAAGTAGGCAGAGGCAGGCAGAGAGAGAGGGGGAAGCAGGCTCCCCACTGCTGAACAGAGAGCCTGATGCTGGGCTTGATCCCAGGACTCTGAGATCATGACCTGAGCCGAAGGCAGAGGCTTAACCCCCTGAGCCACCCAGGTGCTCCTGAATAATTCTCTCTTTAATATTAGAATATTATTTTTTCTTTAACACAAGAACTCAACCTTTGCTCCTGAGAGCTCCTGTGATCCTGGGATTGTCTATTACTACAGCATAACTTAGCCCGTGTTGCCGCTAATACCTGTGAAGGAACTGCAAGTGATCCTGAAGAAGAGAGAACACAGAGGGAACATGGTCATTGTCATCAACCACCCGAAGAGCTAAGCAGAAAAGTAGCACTAGATTTGCTAGTGCGTCTCTCCCAAACTGGAAGACACAGGGAGGTAGCCTAGCCCAAGGAAGAGTGTTCTGAGGGTCCGTACTGAGCAGTTGGTCATTGGCTTTAACTACAGAGGAGCAAGCAGGTGTCTGGGACCGGAGGACAGGAGGAGGGCTAAGATGCTGTGAGTATAGGGAAAGTCTATACCGTAGGTGACTTTTTACCCTGGAGTTTCCACCTGCCAGGCAGGAAAACACAGAAACTTAGCACAGGCCAGTACCTCAGCTAAGCCAAAGAACACATGCTCCCAGGGAGGCCAAAAGGGCCTAGATGCAGTCTTTCTCAGGGAACTCACATGTATTTTCTCCACCAGACATAGATACCCATTGGGTGTTTATGTCACTGACCCCCTTCCTATCTTTGTCCCTATCTCTCTATCTCCCTCTTTCTCTCGCCACCCTGGTTTCCATGAGCCCCTGGGTCTCCAGGGTGTTATCCCTCTGTGTCTCTGTCTTTGTGTTTTTCCTTTATCATTGTGTATTTCTGCCTCCATCTCTGTCTCCCTGTGTCTATACATCTCAACCTCTTTCCCAGCCTCCCCTCTTTCCCACCGCAGCATGCATTGCCTCCATCAATGGACCACTCAGATGTTTGGGATGAAAAATGGCCCCCATGAAACCAGTCCTCACCACAGCTGGTACTAGAACCATCTACTTGCTCAGCCATGTATTTAGTCTCTGGTTCTTTATTACCACTTCCTTTTCATCTCTAGAGTGGAGCTCCTCCCCAAACCAGGCATTATTCATCTCCAGCCTCCAAGTTTCCAGTTGAAAGCTTGTGCTCAACCTCTCCCTTCTAAATTCGAAAATCCGGTTCCAAAATCTGGCCCCGGTTCCAGGAGAGTGCCTTGCCCTCCTTCCCCGCCTGAGCCCTCTGTCTAGCTCCAGAAACATTCCTCAGAAAGGCCATGACAAGGGTGTGGCCACTGTGAACTTTATTGGGTACAAAGGGTGGAGGTTTAAAGACTCCAAATAGAATGTCCCTGGCCAGGAACTCCCACCCACCCAGCCCTCTGCCTCGCCCTCATTCCTCCTCTTCCCCCGACGACGACGAAGTCCCCTGGGTGCCTTCCTCAGCTCCCGCCTGCCGCCTAGGCTCTTGCCCTGACCTCCACTGGCCACACCCTCCATGACTGGCAGTCTGACAGGAGGGCAGAGAAAACAGCACAGACCCAGGAATGTGGAGGTCTGGGTTCAACTTCAGCTCTTGCTCTTCTGCTCCCTTTTTGGGTAGTTCTGAGCACATTGTATCACTCCTCTGTTGTCTGTTTCTTACTCTTAGACATTGGAATTATATGGCTACCTGCCATGGTTGCATGAGAATCAAAGAAGACCACGTACAGAAAGCTCCTGATGCAGAGCTAGAGTAAAGATGGTGACCACAAAACATTTATCCCCATCTTATCTCTTCACCCAAACCCTAGGTCCCTCCTCATCGTCCAGGCTGACCAGCACAGGGACAGCAATACTGACTACTTGCCACCAATCTACTCTGATGAGTCAGCGGACATGCAGCCGGTTGTTATTTACTTTGAATAGAACCCCACCACTACCACCATCCCTCCCCACCTCCATCCTCCCTTCTCTATCCATGACACCCACTCAAACCCCAAACGTCAGCACTCCCTCCTCTCTGAGATCTCCTGGACCTCTCTGAACCATGATCATCTGTCTGCACTCTGAGTCCCACTCACTGGGCACTGACAATAAGGTGTGATGGGTTGCGTGGTGTTACCCCAAACCTTCATTTAGCATCCACACCATGCCCTGAATTTGGGAGACTTGGCAATGAAAAAGATATAGTCTCTACCCTTGTGTTGTTTCCTGGCTAGTGGGTGGGAGAGCTGTATAAATAAATCATGACAATGCAATGTGATAAGACTTCACTAATTGAGATGTGGGCTGGACACGCGGAGAGGAGGGAGCTCTACCTTGACCTGGGGCTGTTGCTAGGACTGCCCCTTCAAAGCTTAGCCCTCTACCCCTCTAGTTTAAGAACCGCTCAACTCAACTGAGCGCTGAGAGCCAATACTGTCTATCTTGAGAGGTAGGGCTACAACCATGGACAAAATAATCAGGGTCTTCTGTCTCAGATCTGGGTCACATCTGTATCTTCAGTTTCTGGTTCAGTTGAGGCCACAAAGTACCCGGGGAGTGAGGAAAGGCCTACGCTTACAACCAGGCCTCACAACCTAGCAGCACTCTTGGTTGAAACTGAGTAATAGGCCAGAGAAAGAGCGCAAGAGCGTGAAGGCCAGAGAAAGAGCGCAAGAGACAGGGTGGTGGCTTGGCCTGGTCAAGACTTCTCGGGCTCTATTTTGCTCGCTCCAAACCTGCGGGCAGGATGTCACTATCTGGTATGTCTTTCTGCCTCTGCAGTCCCTTGCTTCACTCCTGGACCTTTGCCAACCCTCTGTCTATCGGAGCGCTCTGCTCCCAGCTGGAGTGTGCCATCTCTCCAGAGACAGGGCTCCCTCTATCTTCTTCCCATAACCAAATAATCAAGAAATACACAACCCTAACTTCAGGCCCTTTTAAGGGAATGCGTATGAGCCCTAACAGCGGGGTCTGATTCAAGACCTAATTTATTTGGCAATACAGGCTGCCTGGACCAAAATCAGGAACATTTTTTAAAAATAAATAAATAAATAATTTTCCTCTGTAAAACAGACACCCTGAAATCTGCTTATTAACACTCGTCCACGTGGTTTGTCAGAAGTTCTTATCAGGACCACACACAGCACCCACTGACTCTTGTTTCTTGTCTGGTTTTGGGTCTCAGAAGGACAGATCTGGGACTGTCATCATCCTTGGATCATGGCACACCATTGTCATGGCCGGTGCTTGGCCTGTTTTTTATGTCACCAGTTAATTATAACATTATAAATACCTATGAACCCACAACATAAAATGAAAGACAGGATACTGGGGCACCTGGATGACTCATTCGTTTGAGCATCTGCCTTCAGCTCAGGTCATGATCTCGGGGTCCTGGGATCCAGCCCTGCATTGGGTTCCCTGCTCAGTAGGGAGCCTGCTTCTCCTCACCCCTCACCACCACTTGGACTCATGCTCTCTCTCTTGCTCTCTCCCTCTGTCACTTTGGAAATAATCCAAATGTACTTTAAGTGGGAGTTGTTAAAATGAACTGCCATACTTCCATTTGAGAGAAGGTCTACAGAGCCCTGAACAACTTTATTCCTGGAATGCTGACATTCGGTGAGGTACACGGAAATCAAAATGGGATATACAAGGTGAGCCCTTGTTTAAAAACAAGAAAGAAAGGCATGGAAAACTAAATTGGAGGGAAATACTCTGAAAGGTCACTACCAGTTTCTAGACGGGATAGCCCAGAGGTCAGAAAACCACTGCCCACAGGTGAAAACCAGCCAGTCCTGCTTCTGTACAGTCTTCACACTAAGAATGGTTTCTACCTGCAAATGGTTCTTAAACACCTATAGGATACCTTCAATTTTGCCCCCTTAGTTCACAAATTCTAAAATACTGACCATCTGACCCTTTGGCAAGGGGGGACCGTGGGTAATTGTTTTCTCTCCTCTCCCCCACCTTTTTATTTTTGGTTCCTAAAGTCAAAGTATGTTACTTTTATAATCAGGAAGAAAGGTTGTGTAAAGTTGTGAATTATATTTTAGAAATGTTTCCATTCAAAATAGTTGCCTTTTTTAGGTTGTCCCTTAGAAGGTGTGGCCCAGTCATTGGAAAGTCTTTCATCGAATAGCTCATCTGCCGAAAGAACCAGAAAGGGGAGGCCCTGCCACCATCTACACCATTCCAGGAAGGTGGAAGTGTGGCCTAGATTAGCTCTCTTGCCGGAAGCATGTGGATGTTGCACAAGTCAAAACACGCTTGGATGTCCAGAAGTCATTACCAAAAAAATAACCATTTTTCCCAATTTGGGAAGCAACAGGGAAAACGTCAGCCTCCCCACCCAGCTGCACGTACTAGCTATTCATTGCACATCCTGGGAAAACTGCCACATGGCACGGTCTGGAAAGGGGGTTACTCAGCAAACAAAGATATATAGAGATAGGTGGGAGGAACAACAAGTGGACTGCGAAGCATAGAGACCCTGAAAACATCAATGCCAGCAGTATCCTCAGCAATCAAAGTTCAGCTCCTTGGTCCCATTTTACAGATGGGGAGAATGAGACCAGAAATGATTTAGAGTCGTTTCTGTCTCAGCAAGATCAAGAGCTGAAAAAGACCTTAACTTTAACAATCTCTCCAGTAATTGAATATCCTCTAAAATATCCCCAGTACAGAGTTGTTCAGGTCTCACCTCTGGAAACAGCATGAGGAGTCATTTAATAACATTGACAGAGTCTTAAAATTGAGCGGAAACATGCTTCTCAGTACATTCCACTCATTGGCCTATTTCAATTCTCTGGATGTCACAAATCCAAAATCCAAAAAGCCCTAAAAACCTGAAAGCTGTTATAATGCACTTGGCAGCAAAAGCTAAGTTGGAAGGGTGCACACGTGTGTGTGGGGGGGGGTGGTTCTTACGTGTCCAACTTAGCATGAGCATGTTGGGTTGCAGAAATATTTCTGTGTTTGGTTATAGGACACTGTTTCAAACTCCACTAAGAGTATTATGTAATATAAGGCAAATGGAGGGGATTATTAAAGTGAACCATATGAAATTATTATTATTATTTTAGGTCAAAACTGGCCCGATAATGGTGATATCATAAAGCTCCACTTAATGCTTTTCCAAAACCTGACACCAAAGATTTTGAGTGAAGAAATGAAGGACCTGTAATTGAGAGGAGCGTCCACTTTGGAGCTCTGTGTGATAGGTGCTGTGCCATGTGAGATTCTCAAATTAATTTTGCACCCACACCTCTGCCTGGGACCCCAGACTCATCATCCACTGCCTCCTTGTAATGTCACTTATGCTTGGTTGTCTAAAAGTCACCTTCAATGGTGCACATCTTGATCTGAGCTCTCAAGCTTGCTTGCTTGCTTGCTTCCTTCCTTCCTTCCTCCCCTACTTCCCTAATGGTATTTCCATCCTTCCAAGGCTCCAACCAAGAACCTTGCACCCAGACTCTTCTCTTCTCTTTCTCTCTCACCTTACATCCAGCTGGATAAGAAAGTACGTCTGCTCAGGGCACCCGGGTGGCTCAGTCGATTAAGCCCCTGTCTTGGGCTCAGGTCATGATCCCAGGGTCCTGGGATTGGGTCCCACTCAGTGGAGTGTCTGCTTCTCCCTCTGCTTGTTGCTCCCCCTGCTTGTGCTCTCTCTCTCTGTGTCAAATAAATAAAATCTTAAAAAAGAAAAAAAGAAATTATGTCTGCACTACTTCAAAATATTTCTGAAACCCACCATTTCTTGTCACCCTCACCGTCACCACTTCGTCCAGTCTACCATATTGCCTCACTTGGAGGATTGCGGCAGTTTCCAAACTGGTCTCCTTGATTCCACCCTCCCTTTGGGCTACTCTCAGCACAGCAGCCTGGATGATCCTTATGAAGCAGAATTAGAACCTGCCACTCCTCTGCCCTACATGCGCCAGAGCCTCCCCCCCACTTGGAATGAGAAGCCAAGTCCTACCCATGCCCAGAAGCCCTGCATGGCCAGCCTCCTCCAATACTGCTCTGACCTCATTGCTCCTTGTCTCCTCCTCCTCATTGCTCCAGCCTTCCTAGCCATCCCGATGCTCCTGCAACACAGCTGCTTCAAAGCCATGAGCAGTCTGCTCCCAGACACCCATGGCTTCCCTCACCTGAGGTCTTCATTCAAGCACCTCCTCTTAGCGGGCTTTTCAGACCATCCTGTGTTAAGATGTAATTAAACTAACTGCCTATCTCCCTACACACTTAATTTATCTTATTTGCTGGCCATCTCAATCCACTAGAATATAAACTTCATGAGGATACCGATTGTTGTCTGCTCTTGTCACTGCTAGAAAGTACTCAGAACCCAGTATCTAGAATGCTACCTTGCACATAGTTGGCCCTCAAATGCAATAACTCATTTATCTGTAACCTATTTACCTTCTGCCTTGGAATCCACTGAGAAACTAGAAGAAAGTGAGAAATAACTTTTAGCAGCCAAAATGGATGTCTGTATCACCAAAGAGTTTACAGATGGCAAAAAAGTGCATGAAAAGCTGTTCATCATTGTTAGCAATTAGGGAAATGCAAAGTAAAACCGCAGTGAGATGTCACTATACACCCGCCAGAAGGGCTAAAATGAGAAATAGTGATAACAT
This sequence comes from Taxidea taxus jeffersonii, assembly GCA_003697995.1. NCBI lineage: Eukaryota > Metazoa > Chordata > Mammalia > Carnivora > Mustelidae > Taxidea > Taxidea taxus. The sequence continues at coordinate 77,830 of ML103524.1, forward strand.
CAAATGCTGCAGGAAGGATGCAGAGAGAATGTTGGCTTTTTCACACATTACTAGTGGGAAGTAAAACGATACCACTGCTCTAGAAAAGAGAGTATGGCAGTTCCCCACAAAACTAAGCAGGTGCCTACTGTTATGACCCAGCAATTTCGCTCTGGGTATTTACATCAAAAATGAAATGAAGGAAAGTTCACACAAAAACCCATGCACTGATAGTCACAGCTGCTTTATTCATAATAAGTCAATCTTGGAAATAACCCAGGAGTCCTTCAATGGGTGACCGGTTACACCAACCATGCTACATTCACACCATGGAATACCAGTCAGCAATCAAAAGAAATGAACTATTGATCATGCAATAATTTGGATGGTCCTAAAGGAAATTATGCTGAGTGGGGAAAAAAAGTCAATTTCAAAAAGATACAGATTACATGATTCCACTTATATAACATTAGTGAAATAACATGATTATTGAGTTGGAAGGCAGACTGGTGGGTGCCAGAGGTTAAGGGAGGAGGTGAAGTTGGGTGTTAGAAGTGGCTGTAAACTGTAGCTGGGGGATCCTTGAGATGGAGCTTTCTTGTGTCTTGACTGGGATGTTTGTCACATACGTCTACACATGTGACAAATTGCACAGAACTAAATACGTATACACAAATGAGGGCATGTAAAACTTGTAGGATCTGAATATCAATGTCAATATCAATTTCCTGGTTGTGATGTTATGCTCTCATTATGCAAGATGTTGCCTTTGGGGAAAACTGAGTAAAGGGTATACAGGATCTCTCTGTTTTGTTTCCTACAAGTACATGTGAATCTACCTCTACAACTATTTCAAATAGATGCTCATAGCTTCATGCCCTAAAACTCTTATTCTTTTCTCATAGGACATTCCCCAGACACAAACTCAGAATCCACTGACCCTTCCTTTAAAAAGAAGTATAACAAGCTTAGTTACCAGGTTTTGTAAATAGCCAGTTACATTAAAATGAGGAGGGTCTGTTAGAGTTCTCGAGGTCACAAAATTAAGGGACTAAATCCCAGATCTTCAGATGCCTAATCTGGTGTCTTTAGTGTTCCCCATCTTTTGAGGCCTTCTTATATTATGGCTGATAATACATACTTGTTCATGTGAACCCGTATAGCTAACACTTTTAAGACCTTTGTTTGATTAAGCATAGCAACTTCCTAAAGAAGAAATACAAGAATGAGAACACTTTGAAAGCTCCTTCAAGATGATCGGATATTAAGTGTGATTGTGTGTTTAAAAGTTACAATGGCAAAGATTTATGTTAATCTTAAAGAAAAGTTTCATACTAGTTTTGTTAAACTGAGAATGGGTAACCAAGGGACATAAAAATCATCCTTTGCTGGATTCTTTGGAAATAGTTTAGATGCTTATTTCAACAGTTGTCTGTTAAGATCATCATTACATTAGGAGCTACAACCATAACGAAGGGATGAGACTTAGCACCTGCCCTCCTACATCTGATGATTTAATGGGGTGATGGGAAAGTAGTCAGTCACAGTCTAGTATAAAATATTTGGTGATAGGGGAAGAATAGGAATCTATAAAAATAAAGAAGATGAGCATCTCACTCAATCTTGGAGCCAGGAGATGAAAGGAAGGTTTTGATACAAAGTTTTAAAATAGGGGAGCATGGTGATATGAAGGGAAAAGCCTAGAAGCTGTCACAATGGAGGGAACAGCATGTGCAACAGTATAGCTAATCCATATTGCATTTGGGAGAACTGCCACTTGGGAAAGTCATAAGAGATAAGGCTGGACACTGGGGAGGGGTGATGTGGGCAGGGACCAGGTCATGAAACACTTTTCCGAATAGGCCACAAGGCTTAGGCCGTGAAATAAGCAGAAGAAACAACTGAATGAACGTGTGCATTGGAGTGGTTTCTACCACACACAACAGGACATAGTTAAGCTTTCCCATTTCTGTTACCCATCTTTTTGCAGGGTCCTCTGCTCTTCCCCGACATTACCCTCCAGAAGCTTCAAGGCCTAGTTCCAACACCACTTCTTTCTCCAGGAAGCTTTCCCAACCCTTAATTGGGAAGGATGGCCTCTTCCTGGGCATGCTGGGTGTGGATATCTGTGTATGTGCATAGTAGAGTGGTGTGTGCAGTGTAGAGCAATGGTTATGACACTTCAGAGTCAGCCAACCCGAGTTGCAATCCTATGGTTCCATGTCCTTATCTGTCAAGTGGGAATGAAAACATTACTATGCTAAAACATTATCTCAGGACTGAATCACTTCACTGATACATTTAGCTCACTTTAGAATAGTGTCCAGCACCGAGGAAATGTTTAATAAATGTGGCCCCCATACACGCTCAACTGTGGGTAAGACCTATCACTTGTGCTCAATCAACTTGGAACTAATCAGAGAGGAAAAGTCAATGTCTTCTCTTCATGAACAGTCACCTCTATGACCTCATGCCCTTTGCTTAGACAACTGGTCCACTCAGGCTAGGTCCTCTCCTTTCACAGGTAGATTTGTAGTAGAAGCAAGAACCCCAAATAGTGATTTAAAGGAATGAGACCATCTTCCTGGCTCCTCTGTCTTAACCCCTGGATGACTGAAGGCAAGTGCCTTCACTTTTTCCAGAACTTTGACATTCCCAGCTGCACAAGGAGAATGAGCTCCTATGAAGCTCAAAAACACAGAGGGCCAGGCAACATTTCGCAAAGTGGTGATGCAAACGTGATTTCTATTTCCAAGCCACACCACACACCTCCTCATCCTCCACTTTCACTTCCAGAAGCAGCACACTCCCCAGACCGGCTTGGCTGGCAGACCTCCAGGGCAGGGACAGCTATATTTTCATTCGCCCTGCCCACTGACTTGATGGATTCTTTTTCTCCTCCTCCAGGGACTTTCCTAACTTCCTTCTGTAAACGAAGGAAGGAGCATATGAGCACACTGTATATAAATACGCTTGGGAAAGCTTTCTTCTTCTTCTTTTTTTTTTCCTAAACCAAACTTGGTTTCTGTTGTAGGCGGTGCATTCCCTAGTGGGGCGGGGCCCAGTGTGTTGTGGAGGGGGAGGGGAGAGACCAGGGGGAGGAGTAGGCAGTGATTAATGCACCCACTGTGAGAGCTTGTCTTCTATTTAATGGAGGGTCTCTCTGCCCGGGGGGAGTCAGAACCGGCTCCGGACCAGCAGGAGGATGGCAGAGAATCTGGGGCTGGGCTTCGGGGAAACGGCCAGTGTGGAAATGCTGCCCGAGGAAGGCAGCTGCACGCCCAAGGCCAGAGCCAGGCTGGCAGCCAGGAGCAGCGCACACTGGGCCCTCACCTGCTGCCTGGTGTCGCTCCCCATCCTGGCAGGACTTACCACCTACCTGCTCGTGGGCCAGCTCCGGGCCCAAGGAGAGGCATGTGTGTTCCAGGTAAGCACTGACCCGGGGTTCCATGGACCTACTACAGACACCTAGCAGGCATGACAACTCTGGACAGACACCCTTGACCCACCCCACTCCCTGCTTCCCCATGCAAAGGAAGCAGCCTGTGAGGGCTGGAGAGGTCCCATTTGGTGTTCATCCTCAGTAATTCCAGGGGATGAATTGTGCCCCTTTATATTTACATGGGAACAATCTCCAATAATATAATTTTAGAAAATTATAGTCATCTTGAACTGATAATCTGGGAACATTCTTTTTCTTTAAAAACAAATAATAAACCTCCTTAAATTTCATAACTAACATGTGTCATCAAAGACAGTTAGAAAACACAGAAAAGGAAAAGAAGATAATTATCATTACCCACAACTGCAGAGAGGTGACCGGTGACCACTATTGACACTTTAAAGTATATAAGTCTGTATTTTTTAATAAGATGAGATTGTTTTAAATCTCCAAGTATGTTATGATTTTATTTGTGGTTAGTAAATTCAAAGCAGCATGATGATATAGATGGTTGTATTACAATCCTATATATGTATGTGCTATAATTTATTTAATAAACCCCCTTTCTTGGGTTTAGAAACATTCTCTTTCAATGTTTAAGAAAGAACTTCTTGCCTGGTTGTCTGTCTTCAAATCTTGCTGGGGGCTCGGGGTAGAGGAGTTTAGTAAAAAATGAATATAAAGACAAGTCATAAGATACTCTTAATCTCAGGAAAAAAACTGAGGGTTGCTGGAGGGGAGTGGAGTGGGAAGGATGGGGTGGTTGGGTGATGGACATTGGGGAGGGCATGCGCTATGGTGAGTGCTGTCAATTGTGTGAGACTGATGAATCATAGACCTGTACCCCTGAAACGAATAATACATTATATGTTAATTTTAAAATGAATATAAGCTATAGGGAGAACAATGGTGCCAAGTGGGGCTATAGGTATCAAGGGAAACTTATTCTGGACTAGGAACATCAAAAATCTTAAAGACTGAAGACAGTGCCATTCAAATAATACACACACACACACACACACACACACACACACACCTGCATGGTCTGTGACGACAGATTTCATCTGAGTCCAAAGTATTAAATTCCAGAGGAGAAAACAGGCTTTCCAGTTGGTTTACCAGGAAATCTGTCTTCTAAGCAATGCTGGCTGACTTCAGAGCAGAAACACGAGGAGAGAGCAAGCAAGCTGCAAGCCATGGCTGATGTGTAACTCTCCCCAACCCCTCAGGGTCAGCAAACAGACCTTGATTCTGGTGGTAATGTCCACGGCCACATGCCATCATTCAGAAAACATAGAAATAGTCAGACAGCCCAGAAATGCCGTTCATGTAAGTCAGGCTGTGACCTGTAGGCCACCAGGGAGCTGATTTCTACAAAGCCAAACCACAGTGTTTAGTTGGTGTTCTGGGACTCTGTGCTTTAGCCAGAAAGAGACTGTTGTTCTTGAATGAGGCACTGAGTGGCCTCCAATAACCTGAACTACCTTGGGGTCTAGAGGGAACAGTGCCTCTGCCTAAAATGTAGTGTTGAGATCCCCCATTTCAGCCGATGCCATAAAAAAACACCTTTCTTGATCTAAAAGACCATCAGGCTCTGGAAGCACCTGGAAACCAGTCACCACCGCTTGGTGGGGGGATTCCATGGTCCAGAAGGGCCAATGATTTGCCCTGTCAGAAAGAGAGTTGGAGACACGAGCTGTCACCAGACAGGAAGCCCCACGAAGAAAGGCATAAGTGCCTGTTCTCTCATAGTTACTCAAGAAATGAAAAGGCTAATAGTGCATTCTGTGACCCTTCAACCCATCTCTCTGGAGAGCAGAAATGCAGAGAAGGTTAGTGTGGTGGTTCAGCCAGACTGTAGAACTTCTTAGTCATCGCAAGAGGAGAAAGGGAAATAGGGATGAGGCGGGGCCATGTGGAGCAATCAGAGTCCTGAAAAGAAACACCTGGCCCATTCAAACAAGAGAGTTTAAAGAAGAATGTGTAAAGAGTTTGAAAAAAGTTAAAGAAGAGTCTGCTTGGGGAGATAAAAGGGAAACTGTAGAGCTGGAAGCATCCTGGGGTTAGCAATGGTGGGAAGCCAGTCATCATCACCTCTTGGCCTGAAGGGCCAGATGGAGGGAGCAGTGTTAGGGGAACCTAAGGAGAAGGAAAATGTAGGAGAGGGCTAGCCTGCCTGCCAAGCAGCAGGGAGGAAGCAGGAAGAAGGATGGGAGGCCTGGCCACGCTCTGTTCATTGTCTCTCATCCCACTGGCCAGGCTGGAGGTCAAGCTCAAAAATCAGGAGACAAGTTGTGCCCAGAAATCAGACTCAGGGGACATAGGGCAGGGCCAAGAAGGGCAAAGAGAGGTTCCTGTGGGCAAATGGAGAATAACCAGCTCAGAAAAGATGGAAGATAGGATTCAGGAGGGGAAGCTAAGTCACCAAGGACAGTGTGAGTAGATTGAGTTCGAATCCCAGCTCAGCCACCTCGGGCTGAGTAAAAATAGCCATGTGGTTTCATTTCTGTGAACCTGTTTCCTTTTCTACTGAAAGAGGATGCTAATGTTAACTCCCTGGCAGTGCTAAGACAAGTGCAGGAGCAGCTTGTCGGACGGGAATGTGGGGAGAGTTACACAGCCAGCTCCTGGGGCATACTCTTCATGGTTACACCAGGCGTCAGGCAAGTACTACCAAAAAGCAACAGTGACTGGTGTAGGAATGTTCCAGGTTTTTATCAGCACCAACCAAAACAGTAAAAGAACTGTCCAAAATATATCAGTTTTAACCTGGACACTTCCTCCAGGGGATGTGTAAGAAAATACTCGATGCAACAAAATCCTTACCCAGGTAAGCTTGCAGAGCAGAAATCAAAATCAGATTTGAAAAGGTTTGGGATAACTACCTTTACAGGAAGTGTCCATAAATATGGCATCAATTAAATACAGCCAATTAAATAGCTCCATGCAGGGAAAGCCTGTGGCCAATATTGTTTCTAAAAAAAAAAAAGGACGCGTCTCTATAGGTAAGGACGGAGTATTTCTCGAAGATATGTCATTAAGTGGGGAAGGGAAAGGTACATAACAGTATATAGAATCAGAGACATTCCTTTTATATATATGTTATGCATATATATATTCACATTTATGAATATGTTTATAAAGGCATAGACTATCTCAGGAAAAGGACAAGAGATTGGTTGCTTTGCCAGCATCTAGCTTGGGGGCCTGGGTGACAGGTGAGAGAGAGAGACATTTTTAAACTTAGCCTCCTTTGTACAAAATGTGTATGCTACATCCACAAAAAAAAAAAAAAAAAAAAAAAAACAGAGAGAAAGAGATAGTAAAATGTTTTAGGATCCCTGGACTCCTGGAGAATGTCGGGTAGAGTCACGTGTTGGAAAAATCAGTTTGAAATCTTGCCTAGCCACTTCTTAGTCATGTTATGTAACCTCCCTGCACCTCAGGTTCCTTATGTATGAAAAGGAATACTTAGAAATAAAGTACTTAAAGTGTCTGGCAGAAGGTAGGAGATTAGTAAATGGTAGCAATTATCCTTATTATGACTGAGGAACTTCCCTGCTCCTGGACATGACATCATACTCCGTAACTTCTCCACCTGCTTTGGAATCTGCCATCACCAGGCCAGAGAGCAGGTTTGAGCACTGGAGGGCCTTTCTTGGTCTCTGATATTTGTAAGCTATCTTCCTCCCTCTTTCTTCACCTTACTCTTGCCTCAACAACCTACACTCCAATCCATTCTTTACCCAGCTGTGCTGGACCATGGCCTGGGCCTTCTTTGGGCCCTTAAGGGCTTCCCTTGCTCTCAGGCTGGGTATGTGGGCCCCACACTGGCTTACAGGTGCCCGGAGACCAGGCTGCATCTTCCCCAGGCACTGCCCTGGTTCACACAGGGTCTGTAGTCCAGGCATGACATAATGCACAGAGCAGGCCCCCAGTACTGTGCAGCACATTGGTAGGGGTGTCATGAGACTCAACTTCCCTGGACTGCACCCCCATCTCTGTCCTTCCCTTCCAGTGCTGCTTCTGGAATCCCCACACACTCACCCCAGATTCTCCTTGCTTCCCTGCAATCTCCTTTCCACCTCTTCCTGAAAATCCCTTCAAGGCTCCTAGTCCTTGATACCTGCTCGCCTCTCCCCTGCACACCTGCCCCTGAGAACCCCACCCCCACCCCAGTCTCCATCCAGAACAATAGGACCCCATAGGGATGGCCAGCTGAGGCTACAGAGGGGTAAAGGGTGACCTTACAATAATAACTTATTAGACACCAGACACCAGTCTAAGCGTCTTTGTACCTAAAGTTTTTGGAAGACTAAATGAGATCATGCCCACAAGCCCTTAGCCTGGTATCTGGCATATATGCCTGTGTGATACATTTGCTGTTATCACAAAACGCATCATCTGGGTTAGTCCTTGAAATCACACAATGAGGAAAGTGCCACTATTATCTCCATTTTAGAGGTAATGAGCTCAGCTTAGAAAGCCCAAGCCATGGGCCCAAAGCCACACTGAGTGTGACATTGGGATTCAAATATTCCTCCAAAGACCACCATGCTGGTCTGCCTATGGTGTTAACCCAGCAAATCCCTCACTTCTTGGGGTGGTCAGGAGCATCTAAGAAGGATTTCCTAAAAAGTGCCTGTCACATAGTAAGTGCTCAAGAAATGTGAGTCTCTTTCCTCCCCTGGGGTCACCTTGCTGTCCCTGGCACACAGAAGGCACTCACTAAGTGTTAGTTGGGTGGCAAAAGAGAGAGAGGAAGGGATACACAAGGTACCTGACATCCTTAAGCCATCTGCTCCCCATTGGTCGAAGGGAGAGGTGAACCCACTTTCTTCATAGCCCCATCCTAAGCATTCTGCAAGACGATGTCGGCAAGCTCTTGCCATGAAGTAGATGTTCAACAGACATGGTTTCCCTGCTTACTCCATCTTGGGTGTGAGCCTTTTTGTCTCAGTCAGGCTGTTTCCTCTTTGGAAATGGGGACAGTTCTGCCGATCCCTTTCCAGGATTGTCTAGAGAAAACAAACAGATGGCTGAGATAAAAGTGCTTTGGAAATCACAACACATGGAGCCCTCGGTGGCTTTGCCCCTGCTCTAGCCTCTGCAGGTCCTAACACACCAGGAAGAGGAGCCCACTCACTCTGAAAGTCAGGCTGGAGATGGAGGACAGGAATACCGGAACTGGTGAAGGGATGTGAGGGCAGGGTGAGTCCCCTGTGGACTTGAATCCCAACATCTGTTACATCTCTGAGCTGATGACTCCAAGATCCGTGCGTTCACCTGTTAAAATAAACACACACACACGGGGCACCCAGGTGACTCAGGCAGTTAAGTATCTAACTCTTGATTTCAGCTCAGGTCATGATCTTAGGGCTGTGAGATCAAGCCCTGCCTCTGGCTCCATGCTCCATGTGGAACCTGTTAAGATTCTCTCCCCCTTTCCCTCTGCCCCTCTTCTCCTCTCTTCCTCTCTAAGAAACATATAAATAAATAAACACACACGTTACTCCATACCCAGCACTGGGGGCTCCTAGGTCCTCACCAGATAGACCACAAGCTGTCCACCTGTAAGAGGTCATCTCCCAGCCTGGTCTCCTTAATGAGGCCCAGCCACCAACTGCAGTAACAAGGATGGGATTTGAAATAGATGGAGAGCACATTCCATTCCCTAAAGCCCTTTGCACTGGAAGGGCAGAAGTCCAGAAACCAGCCATAGATGGAGGAAGCCTCTTCTGTTGGGAGAAGAAGGAGGCCATCCAGAGCTCCTAAAGGATCCAAACCTGCCGCTGGTCGTAGAGAGACTCAAGGATGGTTTCTGTATACCACCAAAGTGGTGAAACGAAAGGGAACTTATGCAGAACCAACAACATACAACACAATGTTGACTGAGACCAAAGAGAGAAGGAAGGTGAATTGGATATACACTGTCTGTGTGGGCTTCCTCAGGCATCAGGATGCTCCCGGGAGGAAAGAATGATGCCTGCCTTCAGTGATGAGACTGAGTCTCACCGAGGCTAGGTGACTTACCAAAGTCAGATTGCTAGGAAACCCTAATGCTGGGATTCCCACAATTGCTCACCTGGCAACAGCACCCAGAGGGGTGCTCGGCTCTGCACCCCTCTGAATGTTGGGTGTGAAGCCCTATCCAGTGCACTGGGGAGGGTAATGAATCAAAATGTCCTTGGAATTAAACATTTCCAGGTTGGATATCCTTGCGCAAGTACCAACAGAGAAAAGTGAAAGGCAAAACTGGGGAGGCAATGGTCTGTGTATTTCTCCTAGAAGTGCTGGGAGGATGTTATGGGTCATAAAACATTGGTGTTTTTGCAATTGCGGCATTTATGACACTCTTCCTGTTTACGAATATACTAGATGGTGGGTATGGGACATGGGTGAAAGGCCAAATGGGTTATTAGTTAAAATACACTCAAGGGATTTGTTTCTGGGGAAATGCCAATAAGAGGATCTCAAAGAGCATCTTGCTTCAGGTTCTATGGTCCATGGTGTGTACTCAGCTGAAGTTTATGGGGCTCCTGATACAACACTGAGGTCTGCCCTTGGTCTGAAGGTTCAGATCCCAGACCCTTCATTTACTCTTTGACCTTTGGCTTACAAAGCCTCTAAAAAGGTGATGCCTTCCTTTGAGAGTAATTGGATGGAGTGGTAGACATAAACCCCAGTATAGGACCTGGCACCCGGGGAGCACACGACTAGATAGCAGTCTCCCTCCCTCCATCCTTTTCCTTCTCTGGTTGAATTATTAGAGTAATTCCAAAAATGTGTCAGGAATTACCAATCAGCATACTCCTCCCCAAAAAAAAGTGAGAAGGAAAAAAAGAAAGAAACTCAAACAAGAGTGAAAAATCCCCTGACCTATAGAAACTAAAGGGTAGAAAGCACCCACTTGCTTTGCTTGGGCTCGTCAATGCTGGTAGCCACAGGCGCCCTGCTATTCTACTAACACAAATCCCCATGGGCAAACACATTTGCCTTTTCTGACTCTGACTCCTGGCCAAAGCTCGCAACCTTCCAGAAACATCTCTGGAGCCATGACCAACCAAAGCCTGATGAAAAACTTGGAGGCTCCAGTAACTAAAAGATTATGGCCACATTAAGTTTCAATTTTTTTTTTAATTTAAACAAGAACTCAACACTTGGCATGTATTCTCAAATAAAAAGGTCTTTTTTTTTTCTTAGTTTTTTTCGATTGCCAAACTCAGGCAAAAGTCACTGAGGTCGAACCCACTTCCATCTTCCGGCTCTCTTTTCTACCTGTCTTTCCGACACCTGAACATCAGCATATTTTGCTGGTTGGATAATCCAGCAGAAGTGCCAGGCACTGTCTGAGGCACCAGAAATCTGTGGGTGAGCAAGAGACAGATCAGGTCATTGCCCACAGGCAGCTTGGATTGTACTAGAAAGTGAAAGCTTTGTTGCCAATGAGAGAAGGCATTGACCCAGCTCAAATGTATAAGCCTTCCCCCAAATAAGCTACTATTTCTTCGTCTCAGATCTCCTCTTCATTCGTTCTTGCTTCCCATCACAAAAATCTTCCTCCCATGAAGAGGCATTATTAAGAGAAGCAGCAGGGGAAGGAAGGCTTTCAAAGTTCTTGGGAAGAGAGTCCCAACTGATGTTCTGGGGGACTCTTGGACTGTTGAGGTCTTCAGCACCTGCTGACTGGCACAGTCACAGGCTCCAGATGAATAGCAGACTCTAGGTCCCTAAAATGCATACATGTCCAACCACACATGAAAATAACTGCATGCCCAAGTTACAGAAATCCAGCAAAGAGGGAAATGTGTTCATGTTGTGGATACATGCTATTGACAGGGAGACTCTGAGCCAAAGGGAATGCTCCAGTCTCTTAGCTGAGTGTTTGCTTAGACAAAAATAAGGAGATGTTCAAGAAGATTTCTCAGCAGAGTACAAAATGAAGCCGAAAGCCAGCTGGGACAGTACCATTTCGGACACAAGAGGATTCAACCATGCTCTCCCCAGTTCTTCCCCTTCAGTTTTCAGCCTTACCAAAGACCAGTTTTTTTTTTTAATCAGCTCTGATAACAGCAAATAAGGAAACAGGCTACAGAGTAAGCTCATTTCTAGGCTGCTTCTGCACCCCACCTCACCCCCAAAGCCCACTGAGGTTATTGATGCAGAACAAGTAGTCACATCAATTGGGTTTAGGTTTTCCAATACAACTTTATTCACAACATTATGCTGAATGTATATATGGGTTCATATGGCAGCAAAAATCCTTGTAGTTTCCCAGCTGCTTCCATGCTTTGTTGGGCCTCCTTATTCTTGCACAAGTTATTAGCCTTGTCTGGAAGGGTCATTACATTTTATCACCTGGCTAATACCTGTGGGACCTGTAAAACTCACTTCAGAGGTAATTTCCCCTGATTCCCCCACTTCTGGGTTGGGTTCCTGTTTTCTGAGCTGTGTTTCCCCTGCTGTCACTGTGCATGGAGCTGCTGGTACTCGTCCATCCACCTCACTGGAAGGGGAGCTTATCCGGAAGTGAGAGGATGCAGTGGCTTAGGACCAGGGAGTCTAGAGTGGACTGGCCTGAATCCCACTTCTCCACTTTCCAGCTGTGGGACACTGGGCAAGTTACTTAACCTGACTGAACCACCTTTCCAGTATAAGGGTATGAATAGCAGCTACCTTTAGAGTCACTGCAAAGCTGAAGGAGATGATGTGTGCAAAGGGTGTAGCAGAGCAAGGTGCCCCTCCTGGTTCAACAGATAGTGGCTACGCTTCCTACATCTTCCAAGTCCTTTGAATCATTCTGGGGTTGCCTCTCATGGCTGCAGCACAGAGTACCCAGAGAGGAAGAGATAGTGGGTAACAAGAATGGGGCGGTCAGCTGGGACCTTGAATGCCAAGATAGGTATTTGGGCCTGTGTCTAGAAGGCCATGGGGAGCCATTGAAGGTTTATGGACAGAATTGTGTCCCCATAGAGTGATGCTTTAGAAAAAGCACTCTGAGAGCAGGCGAGGAGATTTCAAGACAAGGAGAACCAGATCCTAAAGGACCAGTTAAGAGGCTGATGGGAAAATCCAGGAGAACAGCATGCTGAGGCCTATGAAAGCAGGAGGGAGGATGGAGGCATGAATGAGAAAAACTGCAAAATAGAAATGATAGCTTGGGTTTGTGGGAGAAGAAAGCAGCAAGTTTCAAGCCTGGAAACTGAAGGCAAGCAGTTGCCCAGACATTCACAGAATTAGGAAGTAGACGATGACAAGACAATGGGGTTTGTTGTTCAAAGACAAGATCTCTGCCCTCAAGAAGCCTTCCAGTGGAGGTTAGGGAGCATGGCTTGGGACTAAAAAGAGCCTGGCGGTCTGGGCTTTAATGAGATCACTGCAACCGCAGACCTGCTCATGGTTCTGCTGAGCAATGACACAGCTACACCCACATGACCACACAGACATGTGTAGAGAAGGCCATGCACACAGCACCACCCCAGAAGACATATGTAGACATACAAAACACATCAGCTCCTCCCTCCCCCACTGCTGGAGCTGTCTGCTGTCACACCCACATGGACACACAATTCCTCATTCACAAGTACGATCTCACACACACACAGGCTCTAAGATATAGAACTGGTGACACGAGGATCCCTGTCCATGGGAACTATGTAGTTACAAGGACCCAATCAGATCCTTCTGAGTTGAGTCAATATCATATCAGAGAAGGTTTTCTTGGAAATGGTAAAATATAAGGTGGTGATTTTATCTCTAAGCCAAGGACTTAGCTTTGCTTAGATTTCCTCCTGAGCTTTTGTATTCAAACACAGTGATACCTTCATTTCCTATGTGTTCTTTGCCCTGACTCATACATCTGATTGGATCCTTATCTCAAACCCAGGGGTTATCTGAGGCCAGGGATGTTATTTTTCCCATTTTTCAAATAAGGGCACCAGAGATCAGAGAGGAAACGTGTCTTGCTCAAGATCACATTGTTGATATATGGTGATGGCAGGACTCAAATTCAGGTCTGTCTGTCTCCAAAGAAGTTACTCTTCCACTCCTGTGTGATATCTGAAATGGTTCACAAGCTAGGATTGCAAAAATGGACATGTCTCCATGTAATGCACAGAGACAAGGGGCTGGTGGGAAGGAGGATAGTTCTAATTTTAAATTATGGTGGAAAAAAAAGAAAATAAAGAAAATGCCATCATTTTGTTTGAATAATAGAAGCAGTGACAGATGTCAGAGCATCCTAGAAGAGAACAGAGAAGGCTCTCAGGACAGAAATTCACAGTTGCGCTTCCAAGACAAGTGTAGGAAAGAGAAGGTCATTGGGGGTGCTGAAGGAGGAAAGGGGAGTGCTTGGGTGCAAGGTTCCCCTCCAATGCGTATTCTCATTGCCATGTCTGTCATCTCAGAGTGCCTAGGTTGGGTAGCAGCAGCATCTTAATCATGCCCTTGTTATGGGCAGCTGTGGGGTTGGGTGACAAAAGGACCACAGGTGGGCTGAATCATATCTTTCTTTTCCAACAGACTTCAAAAGGACTAGAGTTTGGATCTTCACATCAGCGAGCTTGTAAGTGTGTTCATATTTGTTGCCTTTTCTTGTGGGGAACAGAACATTTAGTAGTTTGGGTATGTGGGAGGTTCAGAGGGATGAAAATCCAGAGGATAAGTAAGTTTGCTTCCCAGTCACTAAAAAGACAAAATGGCACTGTGGCCAAGTGCTTTGTCTATGGAGGTAATGGCCTTTGGGCAAATAATGCCACTGTCTCTGTCTCAGTTTATTCACCTATAAATTGGTTATAATGGTACCTACCTTCTCAGGTTAGTGTGGATTAAGTCAGTTAATTCCTGCAAAAGTATTAGAACAATGCCTAATCCTACCTGCTCCCTACCCCATTTCTTAGACCGTCCAGATGCTTCAGTGGATATGGCTAAAAGGACCCTGAATAAGGCCAAAAGCCAGTTTGCCCGCCACCCCCACCCCAAGCAGTAGTAGGGAGGAAAGGGCAATGTGAGGATCATAGACCATGGGATGAGAGCACTCTCCATTCATGATAGCAATTGATGTGCCCATCTTTGAGATGAGAAAACAGAGTCTTGGGCAGGTTGGAAACTTGCCCTAAGTTATGGGCCAAGGTTCATTTGTGTTTATGACTCTTCCTCCTGAGGCTTCTCTGTCCCTAAAAAGAAAATGACAACAATCCACAATGGACCAAGCTGAAGGAGAGGAATGTTTCTCTCCAGTTACAGGCCCCACACAACTCCAAAAATACTGTCTTCGCTCCAGCCACCCTGACTCACACAAAGCCTCTCTCTCCTTCCCTTACAGATGCATCTTCCGGAGCTGGTGAGGATAAGCCAAGGGCACATCTGACAGGTATTTCTCCCTGGTGTGTTTTCCAGGAGATCATGTACGGGCCATGGGCCCAAGATTTCTTTCATCAGGTTTGCCAAAACTCATTCTAGTAGCTTCAAACTGGAAACTACACACCTTGCTAACAGACTTCTCTCAGTTGAGGGTTTTCCGATGTCTTCCTCCCTTAAGGGCTCCAAAGGCCCATGTCTCTTGGGCATCCTCTTTTAGATTCTATCAGTCCTCTTGCTTTCTCTCTTGTCCCTCTCTTTCACACACGCCATCAGTCATTCAGAAACAGCTTCCCTCAGATGGGTCGATTTGCATAATTCTGAATCTGGTCAAAGATGAAAGACCCCTTGAGTTGTTAAATGTATTGAGTCCCTCTGTACCCCATTCAAGATGAAGTGATTGGGCATTTCCATTCAGAGAGACATTTGCAAAGAATGTTTGTTGATGTGAGAGTTTAAAAGCAGCCTCAGAATATCACCAGCTGGCCAGTTTCTCAAGCCTAGTGTTGACATTTCTGGCATCTGATGCCTGAAATTGCATATACATCTAAGACTCCAGAGAAAAAAGTGAGACTGTGCCCTCATATGTGTTAAATACCCATTAAAAAACCATGGAGTTAAAAGCGAGCATACTCTCCTGACCTATAGGAAAATTTGCAGCCCACAGGGGAATATCTTTGGGACCCAAGACATGTGACTTACATGTGACCAAGAAGAAAATGTTTGTGGCGATTCCTGAGTGAGAACTAGGACCAGACAGACAACAAGTCACCAGTCACTTATCATTTGCCTTTAAGAATGGGAGAGATTGAACAAGCTAGGCAGAAAAACCCTAATAACAGAGTGTGGGGATATCACCCCTCTTTCTACTGAATGGGGGAGCTGGGAGAGGAAATCTAGGTTCTACTGAGCTCCTCGTGTGTACCAGGCACTGTATGAGGCATTTTACAACCATGATCTCAGTTAATCTGCATGTGAGCCAAACAAGGGGGGTGACTGAGGCTCTGACAGGTCAAGTCACATGACTCAGAAGAGCTGAGATTCGAGTCTGGCTCTTAGACCTGCTCTGTTTCCATTACAACCTACTTCCCATCCTAACTCCCACTTGCTGCCATGTTGACACAGAGCGAATCACATACCGGTTCAACAAAGCTCACTTTGTCTAGAGATTAAATTTTTTTTTGCTCATCCCAGAGGATTTTTTTTTTAATCTACTGCATCATCCACAAAGGAGTGGAGATGATCAAGGTGATTAATAAAAATGCCTTTCACAGATTTTGCAAAAAAGTGACAGAGTTCTCCCAAGGCCACTGAGTGTGAGGGCCAAAGAGACCACGTGCCTTCTGAACGTGTGTCACTGTGCAAAATAAGCCGGGGTCTAGTCGGCATCGGCAAAGATGCTTAAGAAAAATCCAGGACCCGGGTTTCTAGGCAGCCACTGGGTGTGAAAGTTGCTAAATAGTTCCTTAAAGATAACCTATCCCAAATGGTGGCTGATAGCACATATCAGGGATCGCTATGGACTTCTGAAGCAGTCATAGAAAATTAAAGTATGTTTTTATTTTCCTAAAACGTATTAGTTTTACTGAATGTTATCTTATTGGAAATCAATGGCTTGGTTCTAGTCATTTTTTCTGCTATCCACATACTTCATAAAAGCACTCATTTATATGTCCAAGTATATAATGTGTCTTTGTAAACAATGGAAACATTCAGAACATATAAAGATAAACGCAGTGAAATATGCTTATTTTTTAGTCTGTCAAAATGAGAGATACTGGTTTAGTTGGGGAAAGAATATGTGTTGAGTGCTTGCCATAGCCAGCCTCAGAATAAAAATGTCCATGTCTCTTCTACTTGATTTTCCAAATGAGACTAGGAAGGGGCTTTATCTCTAGCTCACAGACAGGAAATCGAGACTCAGAGAGAAGGGACCTCCATCACTGATTAAAAACATTGCATGCCATAGAGCTGAAGTGGCCCCAAGCCCTGGTCCCTTACATTCCACAAGCCAATTACATCAGCTTGTATTTTGGTGGCAGAGAAACATTTTCAGAATATTCTGGATCTCTGGTTTCAATATCTGTCCTGCGTGTTGATTTTTTATTAATCACCACCTGAATTTCAATAACTTTCAATTAATTTCAATAATTTCATATCATTGCAGGGGAGCTACAGGGAACATCTGATTCCCTAAAATGCCCTCTCTTTGTAGTAGGGTATGTCTGAAACAAAAGGCTAATGAAAGTGAATGCAGTTTAGAAGGTATTCCTAATAGTTGGGGATTTTATACACACCGTCCCTTTTCATCCTTTCCATGGGTATTTTTATATCCTTGTTAAAAAAAAAAAGAGAGGAAAGATATGTCAAATGAAAAACAAATCCTGACTTAGTAAGGAGAGAGTTTTTGCAAAAGGATTATTGCACAGTGGGAGAAAGGAGAAGGATGATCAGTGGCAATAGGGAGAACATTCTGGCCAGAAGGTCTGCAAGTGCCTGAAGGGTCAAGCTAAAAGTGGTTTTCTTTTACAGAAAAGAGTGAACAAAGCTAGAAAGAACCAGGAAAGAAGTGGGATAAAAGGTGGCATGTTAGCATCAGAAAATGCTTTACACTAAGGCCAGCCTATTCTCGAGAGAGGGTAGGCCAAACCTCGGGGGCCTGGAGGCAGGAGAGAAGTTGAACCAAAGTTTGGTTGACAAGGATTATGTTCCCATGGATCGCTGAGGACAGTACAGCTCAGCTAATCATTTATGAGGCAGAGAATGGTGATTTGGAGAATCTGGTGTCTGGTCTTGCCAGAGGTACCCGTGGGGGGGCGGGGGCGGGAGGAAGGAGACTCATCAGTTTCATTTAAGTCATTTGGAGAAGAGGTTTATCGCAGTGGGCTGTTTTCCAAAACACAAAAGAGTAAGATTTCTTAACCTCCAGTATTTCCCAGGATCCCAGAGCTCAGGTAAAATTCTAAATTATCAGGAAAGAAAACTCGGGCTCAGAGGGGCAAAGTCATTTGTCCCTAAGATGCTACTTTCTGAACAAAAATACGTGTCTACTTACATCTCCACTCATTGCTCTTCAAGAAGCTTGTTAGCTGTTGGTTTTATTCAATCACTTTACTCTGAAAATAATATAAGACTCTTTTTGGCAAAGTCCACAGGTTCTGACACGAGCAAATTTAACCTCTCTCTTGTCTTTGCAGTTGTCAGACAAAGTCCCACGCAGTCCTTGAAAAATCAGTTTCCGGCTCTGCACTGGGAACATGAACTTGGCTTAGCCTTTACCAAGAACCGGATGAACTATACAAATAAATTCCTGGTGATCCCAGAGTCGGGAGACTACTTTGTTTACTCCCAGGTCACGTTCCGGGGGACCACATCTGAGTGTGGTGAAATCCGCCAAGGGAGCCAACCCAACAAGCCAGACTCCATCATCGTAGTCATCACCAAGGTAACAGACAGCTACCCCGAGCCGACCCAGCTTCTAATGGGGACCAAGTCAGTGTGTGAAGTAGGCAGCAACTGGTTCCAACCCATCTACCTAGGGGCCATGTTCTCCTTGCAGGAAGGGGACAAGCTGATGGTGAACGTCAGTGACATCTCTTTGGTGGATTACACAAAAGAAGATAAAACTTTCTTTGGAGCCTTCTTGCTGTAGGGGTGAGGCGAGCATCTTCATGTGAAGGTCCTCTGCCTCCTAGTTCTTAATTTTCCTTCACTCATATGTAATTATGACAAGGTTTTTGTTTTTGTTTATGTTTTTGGAGCATTCCACAGAAACAGTGGCTTAGCTATGAAATCTGAAGCCCAAAATTTCATACTGTATATGCCTTACTGATGAGAATCTTAACAACCAGAAATTGGTAGAACAGAGCTGACATATGACTGTGGTTGCTTGGAAAAGGGGTGAATGTCTAAACATTGAGACATGACCACCAAATGCATGGAGGTCTACTCGGAACATTTCCACCCCATTCGTACCACACACTGGTCACCAGTGGGCCCAGTTATTGTGGGATTTGATCATGAAACACTTGCTTCGGTTCAGGAGCCCTTGAAGAAAATCCAAAGCCCTAGAAAATGGTGTAAACCCTAGCGCAAAATCCTTCAACAGTTTCTCCAAACACATACTTTAAATCCTTGTCTTAAAAAAAAAAAATGAGAAGAGAGCTGGTATTTCTCATGAACATTCAAAATGAAGGAAGGAAGGAAGGAAAAAATTGATTTTCATGCCATCTATGGCAAATGAGAAGAGCAACCTCTCCTTTTACTATGTACACAGGAATGAAAATAAGCAAGTGTGAGTTTCACATGCATATCAAATATACAACAATAGCATTTACTCAACACAGCTTTCTTGAGCACTACCTTAACCCAGAAGATACTATGAAGAATAAGACAGACTATTCAAAACTTAAATGAATTCCACTCCATGGTTCCTGATTAAATATCATTCAATGTTCTCCAAGTCCTAAAACAATATCTCATCTGACACTAGTATGTAAGATTTCTGAAGCTCTCCGGACTGTGTAAGATCTCCAGCTGATTAGGTCATCTCAAGAAACTCTAGCCAACTAGACTGGCTCTGCAACAAACCAGATCGATGCCCAGAGACAGTAGACTCATTCTCTGGTAGGTGGGTGCAGGGGACAGTCCATCACCAGATCTAGAGAAGTTAACTTAGATCGGCTTTGAGGTATGACTCACAATTTTATCAGGGTATTTTTCTCTTAAAATCTTCAAGGGATTTCAATATAGCCTGAGCTAATCAGCCCAGCCAAGGCTTCTGCCCTGGAGGAAAGGCTGGACATTAAGAAGGTCCCTCTTGCCTGTCAGTGGCTTCATACTCTCTAATCTGTATGATTTTCCTGCATTGATATCCCAAGGGTAGGAGGGGCATCTCAGCTCTTCACTTCAGTTGACTCGTCTATAAAGTAGGAATCCACCAATTTGTTCCCAGGATCAAATGAGCTCATGGGGGAGGAAACACGTTCTCTCTGAGCATTCTGTGCAATCAAAGAGCATGTCGGTATGACATGGGCCATGACCTCCAGCACGCTGGCCCCTATTATCAACACTGCCCATTGCAGGAGACCTTCATGAACGGGTCTAAAAGCCAACTGGACACCCAAATCTCTCTAACGCTTGTTGCCAGGAGACTACAGAGGCACGAAGGTGTGTGATGGGGTTTCTGAGCGGGATAATTGGTGTTGCAGTACTTGATCGGTATTTGTTGAGTTATATAAAATAAAAATTGATTTCTGGCTTCTCAGTGAGATTAGGGCTCTCAAGCCTTCTCAGCACAATGAGCCCAGGGCTCTGCAGGAGCAGAGAGAAGGGTGTGGTGACCTCCACCTGATTCAGAAGAGTCTCCATAAAGGAAGTGAAGCCTGAACCCGTCCTGAAAGAGGGTGGGCGGACAACAGATGGCCTCAGGAAAAGGGCATCTGAGACGGAGGAATTACCCTTTACATAAAGCAGAAAGGAAAGGTTTCTCAGTAACTATAAAACCAGCTTGATAAGACAGTGCTCCTTCAACCTACTCCTAGAACAATGTTTGCTGGCAGATCAGGATAATTTTTATCAACGACTCCAGGGTGCCTCGAGGGTCAGAACTCCCATCCCGTGGACAACATAAAATAGTCTGGCTGTGTTTGCCTGCATCCCAGACATGGGGTGCAGGACAGGATATGCATGGAAGAGCCCAGAGTGACCCCGCTCACCTTCTTCTCCACTACAAAGAACTCTGGTAACCAAGGGTCTTCAGACCTACCCACTGCATCTATGGAGATCTGGTGGATTTGGAAGTTCATCCAAGAAACAGAAGTTTCCTGCTATCCTAAAAGACTCGACCACTTGCGGAAACTCTCTGTCACTTGTTTATTTTGGTCCCATTATAAGCTGGTTTATTGAAAGGTGTGTTGTGCTGAAGTGGTCCCAGCTAAGTTTGTTAAATCCTTATATCTTGAACCGTTCAGAAAAGGCCAGCCAAGCGTTTCCAGCAAGACTCGAGTCAAAACTTCTGTTTGCTAGGCATTCTCTCAGTGGCCAAAGTTAGTGTGCTAGTTTTAATAAATGAGGTGAGAGAATGCTTAAGAACATGCTGGTCTCCTGAGAGGAGTAAATGAGATGCAGTCAAAGACAAGACAAGGGAAGAAAGAGCTGCCTATGTGCTTCAGAAAATAGTTAATTTGGGGGGGGGGGAGTGATCTGGTGATCCAATGTGACTCAAAAGGCTGAATTCCAATCAATTCCACATTTACTGAGTGCCTATTCGCTCTGGGGACCCAGAGAGAAATTATTTTAGCCTCAGACGCGTTCATTCTAACCACTCAGCCCCTCCATGGTGCAGACCCTTTCATTTATATGGGTAGTATTAGCTAAATAATTAGCCAACTTTAGGCATGTGGGTATTTTCTCATTTGGAAAATGAGTGCCATCTGATGAAGGATAATCATTAACAAAATGATTTGTGTTTATGCTAAGTGGTTTTTCAAATAGTTGCTCATAGAGTTTTTTGTTAATAAAAGGGGATACAATAAAGATAGCGTTTCCTAGAGTAGAATCCATCATTTAAGCCACCCATGCAGACAGGTTATCATCCGCTAGACTTGAGTTTGGCCCTCGACACCCTTGAAAATATGAGAACCTGTGGATGAGCCAGGAAAAGATGAGAACCTGAGAGGTGTTCTGAAAAGCCCTTGTGCCTTCAGAAATTCAGGAACCATGATCAAAATGCAGAGGGTACTCGCATTTTGACCCTAGCCCAGTTTAGATCTATTTGGCAGAACTGCGTGGCTTCAGCCACGAAAAGTCCTAAATGTTTTGACTCGGGTACAGTAGGACTTTCACATCCTGAATATGTCTGGTTCTGTTCAACAGCAGGGCAGGCCGGGTCCCTTGGCTCCCTTTCAGCCTAAGCTACGTCACCCCAGAGGAAGTTCCACCTCTGCACTCGTCAGTAACCCCTCTGGATTATAAAAGTTTGGCTAGCTTCCTGTGCATGAGGCACGGCCCTTGCCAACATTCTCTTGCAAGGTATTTTCCCCAGTCCTTCCCCAGTTGTGTTCCCGTGATTGCGACACTGGGGCTTAATTCTTCAGGAGATGACGGCGCATTGTATTCTGCACCTTTGCAAAACACAGGCAGCAGTCTCTTGTCTCAAGCTGTCTTGCTCTCCTAGGGCTCAGAGTCCTGAAAGTGTTTTACTGTGTGCAGCAGAAATGCTTTTCCATGTGCATCCATCTCCTGGATATTCAATGTGATTGCATCATCGTGGCAGCTGGGCCTGGGGAGAAGTCAGCAGATGGCTAACCCCTGAATCCTTCTGCTCTGATGGTGAAGGAGAGGGTGATCAGAGCCATCACACCTGTGCCCTGCCCCGCACTGACCACCATATTCAGAGCTTCCCAAGCTCTGAGACAAATTTGGCCCCCATCCCTTCCATCACCCCATTTTAAGAAGAGAACGCCAGCCCAGGTGGAAGTTACTTGTTCTGGGCCACACAGTGAGTTCATGGCAGATACCGTCTTTGCGAATCATAATCCTGGGCTCATCCAGTTACCTTCTGCTCTTAGCAAATAGTGTTTGTTTTAATAACTGGAGGAGAGATTGGAAGAAGATGTGAAAAGTATCATCGAATACCTATGGGGGATATGGAAGGGGGGAGGGGACTGCTTCCATGTCCCTTAGAGAAAGAACTGGGGCTAAGGAGTGACAGTTTATAAGGTCATCGTTTCTGGCCTGATACCCAGAGAAGCTTTTTAACCCCAAAATAGAATGTCCCCAAATAGTGATTTCTCAGTCCCTGGATATATTCAAGCAAAAAGCTTATCTCAAGGGTTCTGGAGAAGCCATTCCTTCATTGAGGTGGCAGGAAGAGATAGCACAAAAGGAGGTCTGAGGTCTTTTCCAAATCTATGATTATGTGGCCATTTGTATTTTTTTTTACCATGAGCACTTTTAAATTGCTTTCTGTGTGTTCTATTGGATCATGAAGGCCTGCCTTGTCAAGAGTCCAGCGGCTCTCAGCCTACAAGTGGCTGCCATTTCCTACTTGTTCCAAGAGTATCCAACACAGAATGACTGTTTGATCTTGACCAATAGAGAATGTCATGGAAGTTTACAACCAATACGATCTGCAGAGTTTATCTACTCCAAGTACATCATTTTAATGATGAAGAAACCTGGGCTTGGGAAGATGAGATAAATAGTCCAATGTCAGCCAGCAGCTAGTAGCAGTGCTGAGACTAGAATTCATAGCTCCTAACACCCAGGGTGGCAGTCTTTTCATTTCATCCATGAATCCGTTTTGTTTTGTTTATTTTGTGTTTTGAGCATTTGTCACAAGACAGCACTTATCTAGATCCTGGGGAGCAAGACAAGAAGGAACATAACAGGCAAGACCCACTGTCCTGTTGCGAACATTCAGGAGGAGGGAGAAACACAATGTTAAACAAATGAGGTAGCTGAACTCACTCATATGACTTTGTTCATAAAGTCACTAAAATATGTAACTGCCCCCGCTTTTGTTCCAGGGGTATACAGATTGAACAAATGTAGGTATTTATGTGGTTTTACTGATAAACCCCGAGTGCTTTCATTGATTCTATGTTTTATGTTAAAACGTCACAATCCCAAGGTAAAGTGCATATTGTATGTGTTGGATACTGGTAACTGGTAATCATCTTATGTCTTCAGGCACTACTGTGTGAATTCTAATCACTGTGAACGAAATGTTGTATGTGTTAATGTATTTAACAGATGTGACTTAATAAATCGGCATTGAAACCTGCAGAAACTTAATAATTAGGTCGATTCTTTTGTGAATCTGTTCGTTTCATTTTCTTTCTAGATGAAGATCTAAGGATAAGATCTTGGGATTTTTTTTAATGCATCTAATTCTCTATGTACTTGAATGCAAAATGGCAACTAATTTTTCACATGTTAAAATAAATCTTACAAAAATGGTGAAGTCCCACAAATCATGCCGCTCTGGTCCAACGGCAGGGGCGGGGGTGAGACAAGGAGGGAACCCACTGAGCTTCTGTGAATTAGAAGATTCTGTGGGTAAGTGGCATATCCAACAACTCTAAAAGAAAGAGAAAGAGAAGCCAGAGGGTGTTGTGTTAGTGCTCGATGGAGCTCGAATTTGAACCCAGGACTCTGATGCAATACCCCATCGCCTCTTACAAAAACAGCAATCGGCAAGAATCCAAAAAGGGTTCAACTCAGCCATCTCTTTCCCTTTTCCAGAGCAGTCACTGGAGTCCTCATGGATGCCCAGCCAATATTACGCTGGGACCATATTAAATTGCCATTTCTGTGGGTCAAAAATGGTCACACAGAAATGTCATTGGTTTCTAGCTAATCTTGTGGATAAAGTCAGACATGGATTAAGGGCGAAGAATAAGGCTCTCCTCCAAAACTTTAGTCTCGAAAATTTCCCTTGCAGTGGGAAAAACTGTGAATGCAGGGGTACCCCACAAAAACCCCCTTCTCACATTCAGCTTGCACCCACTCCTGAAAGTGATGAGGGCAGAGCGTGTTTTACTCTTATGGAGAGAAATGAATTATTTGCCCTCAACTTATTAAAAGCCAAATATCTACAAAAGTCTTAATGCCAGTTCTCCGGTTGAGAAAAATCATTTATCTAATCTAGCTCACTGAAGTCAACATTTTCAATCAGTTCTCAAAGGAACTCTCCATCTCTAGGAACTTGGGAGCACAAAGACAAAACTAACCAATGATTAAATTATTTTTACTGCCATCCCTATTTCCATTGCTCACAGTCACCTATGCACATATCATAATAACAATAATTAGTAATAATAATAATAGTAATGCCCAAGGGTGGAAATGGAGGAAATAGCAGATCCAGCATCAACAGACCCATGTTCCAGGCCCAAGTCTGCCAGCTGGCACATTCTGAAGCCTTGGGCCAACCAACGACTTCATTTCTGCAGATCTCTGTTTCTTTCTCTGAGAATCCGGAGCGGAGGTGGATGATGGAAGCTCAAATTCCTTCTCTAAGCAGTTTCCAAACAGGTCTCAAGAATTCTGTGCTTATAATGCCTGGCTTCCCAGTGAGCTTCCCTTTCTCAGGAGCTAAGAGGTTTTCTCCAAGAGAAAGCAAAATTCCCCTTGTACCTTATGCTACAAAACTCTCCAGCTTGCATGCGGGGACTTTTCACCCCATCAGGGCAAGACATAAAAGGTAACTGGAATCGGGATATAAAGTCCAGGGTTGGTGAATGTAGTTCCATTTTGACAGCAATCTCCATTCCCCCTCTGGCTTACAATCTGTGTCAGAGGCACACTCGCCATTCCATGTAACCCAGCCTTCAACACCAGCCTTAGGGCAGGCATTTCCTCTGTTCTTAACTTTTGTCAGACACTGAGCTCAACTTCTGATAGTTCATCTTACTTCAAAAATGGGATGGGATCACGCTCTCAGGCCATTTTAGAGATGAGGAAAATGAGGCCCAAGAGATGAAATCCACTCATCCAAATTACTCAGCCAAGCCACAGTTTGAACCCAGGCAGAATAAAAGTGCTCAACACTCGGAGGTCATTGTTAGCAGAAATAACAGTAGCTAATATTTACTGGACTCAGAGTGCTGAACGTTTCACCTGCACTATCCCGTTTAATCCTCAGTCAGAGCCTGGTTCCCTAGCATCAAGTCAATAAAACTCATCTTTGTGCCCAGAGACTGGCACTCCTGGGGTCATTCATTCAGTGCAATAACCATAGACTGAGCAACAACTTTCACCCCAGGGGGATCCAAGTCTGCTGTGCCTTCCTCCACGCCACGTGTCACCTGAAGTCTCGTTGCTGGTCCCTACAATAGGAACACTGGAACTGCTCCCATTTCCTATCAACCCAACCTTACCCACACCGAGGGGCAGGAGGGGGGACCCTAACTCTGACTGCATGTAGGCTTCACATCAGCCCCAGCTCCCAACCACAGGATCACTTGGGTAACTTCTCCACTGGCCCCAGGTCCTTTGCAATGTCACCGCCCGTCCAGGGTGACCTCTGGGACCCCATTTTGTCTTTGTGTGTATTCTCTATTCTGTTTTTATCAACCACAGAAAGAATTGGCGCAACCCCCCCATGTGCCAAGCACTGGGCTAAGCACGTTGCAAACATATTTTCCTTTTGGTCTCACAGAACCCTGGAGAGAGCTGTACTCTGTACAACAGACTAGGTATAGGGACTTGCTGAGAGCCACACAGCCCAGAGTGATAAATCTGGAACTGGCCCCAGCAGTCAGTCTAATTTCAGCTTCTCATTCACTATCTTGTTCTGCATCTCTGCCTCTTGCTCACTGTGTGGGCTTGGGCAACTCGTCTAACATCCTTGGACCTCAATGAGAATTCCTAAGTTCACTTCCAGCCCTAAAAGTCTAGGATCACAGCGAAGCAATACCAGAATTCTCATCATCTCCACACTACAGATGAATAACATCAGGTCTCACCTTTTCGGGCGACATCCTACAAGAGTCCTGTCCTATTTTGGCTGTGTATTCGTCACAGGAAGCCACGAGGCACCATCATCAAAGCCCTTCCCAGCAAGCCCTGTCTGGACTTGCCCCTGAACAAAGCTGTTTGACCAGTTCCATGTTTATCTCTTGCTTATCAGGGCAATAATTTTCCATTTTTGACTGCACATTGGTGGGTGTAGGAAATAGGGATAGATTTAAAAACCCCAATATCTCAAGCCATACCCTTGACTAACTAAATCAGAAACCTCGATACTGGGAGACAAGCAACCATATTTTTTTGACGATTTTTTATTTATTTATTTGACAGACAGAGATCACAAGTAGGCAGAGAGGCAGGCAGAGAGAGAGAGAGGAGGAAACAGGCTCCCCGCTGAGCAGAGAGCCCAATGCGAGGCTTGATCCCAGGACCCCAGGATCATGACCGGAGCCGAAGGCAGAGGCTTTAACCCACTGAGCCACCCAGGCGCTCCCAACCATATTTTTTTAATGCTCAGATAATTCTAGTGTTAGAATTCTAGAACAGTTAGAGTTGAGAACCAGGATTTTCAAAGCACTGGCATATGAAGCAAAAAGCAAGACCCCAAAGCTAGACGTATCTGTGCACTATTCTCAATTCTATGACATTCCAGCTATGAGACCTCAGAAAGCTGAGCTAGCCTAATTGAGCCTTACTTTCCTCATCAGCAAAATGGACATAATGGTGGACCATGCCTGCTGGTGCCCTTGTTCAGGTAAAAAGAGATAAGCCCATGAAATTTCATGACCCCTGGTCATTGCTCAATCACTTTGCCAGTAAGTGACCTGGAAATTCTGTTCTCTATATTTCTTCCCCTCCACAGTTAAGGAAACAAAACCAGATTATGGAAAAAATAAAAATGTCATAAAGGGGGGTAGGGTAAACGATGGGCTGGGGACTTGCCTAATTCATTCATCAATTGATATCTAATGAGCCACCTCAGTGCATGGGCCCCTGCTGGGTGCTGGGAACGAAACAGACACAGCTATTGGGCTTACAAGCTTCCACACCATTGAGATGAAACTGTGAGGGGATACAATGAAGAAATTAACAAAGAAGACTGCATTTTGGTAAGTGATCCTAAAGGAAACAAACAAGTTCTGAAGATAGAAAACAAGGGGGCTCAAATTCCATGTGGATGATTCTGTTTGTTCAGTTTAGTTAATATTTGGACCTGGGACTTCACCGCACAATCGCTGAATCAATAGCAAGCATGACTCACTCTGTGGGGACTGCTAATGACTAGGACCTTCAGGGGCAAAGGACAGGATGGCTGAGAGCTGGCCAGCTGCCAGCTGTCCTGGAGCCAAAAGCACACGGGTCGTACCTTGGACTCCTCCCACGTGGTTGGTGATAACTACCCACCCAGTCCCTTGCACTCCACTCCACACTCTCAGATGAGAAACATTTCTCCTGTAGCTATGGCATCCCAGAGTGCCTCCTGGCACTCCCTGTTGTTTTGCAAGAATGACTCCTAGCTAGACTTTTCTTCTCTCTGTGCTAGGAACTTTCCCAGTTTTTACCCTGGCCCTGGGGAAAACCATCTGACACCACTAGAAAAATCACTGGCATGTGTCCCTTCTCCTAAGAGTTCCATGGGGAGGAGAATAGGGTGTGGGTGACAATACCCATTTTACAGAGAAGTAAACTGAGGCTCAGATAGGACACCATCATACCCAAGGAGTCATTGGAATAAAGGGAGCCGGGTCCCATCAATCCCAGTACATGTTCCCAGCCCCATGGTGCGTCTCTAAAGGATTCAGTCCATGGGCAAAAGGCCAGAGTTACCCAACTTTACAAAGAGAAAATAAATCCCTGTTAAGTGCTTGCAGATTTGATGCAGGCCAGAACAGAAGAGTAAGACCCCACTGCACGGGGATGTTCTCATGAGTCTGGACACTCTTCCTGTCCAGCAATCCTTCGGAGACCCTCCCATCTTCTACCAAATGTCCCAAGGCAGGAGGTGGGGCTGTCTTAGATTGGTCACGCTCCCTAACTCCCAACATTTAATCACTAAAGCCGACCCCATCTTTTCTTCTTTATTTCAACAGCCTGCTCACTGGTGTCCCTCTCCCATGTGCAGCCCACTCCAGTCTACCCACCACACAGCCGCCCGAGGGGTCTTTCTATAACAAATCGAATCATATAGCCCTCCTGCTTTAAGGTGTTCTAGCAGCTTCCTGTCCCCTCTAGGGGGAAATCTAAGCTCCAAAACTTGGCATCCAAGTCTCTTCTTCATTCAGCCTCTCTCTGCTTCAGCTGGTGCCCCTTCCCCTACGGTGCAGACAGTAGTATGCTAATAAATATTTAACAACCAGCTCTCCAAAATAAAGCCCTGATCTGTACCATTTGCCAGTATCCGTGGTGTAGATATCTGGACCATGATCACGTCCAAGCAGCCGAGGTATGACCACGGAATGGGGAGCTGGGGGGAGAAAATTATTGGCACAGCATTTTACCATATTTCCAAATTTCCATATTTTGCAGATACGGTAGAAATAAGTAACCACAAGAGGATAGAGGGTAGTAAAATGTAGTGACAATTAAGAAGTGACATGTTGGGGCGCCTGGGTGGCTCGGTGGGTTGAGGCCTCTGCCTTCGGCTCAGGTCATGATCTCAGGGTCCTGGGATCAAGCCCCGCATTGGGCTCTCTGCTTGGCGGGGAGCCTGCTTCCCTTCCTCTCTCTCTGCCTGCCTCTCCGCCTACTTGTGATCTCTGTCTGTCAAACAAGTAAATAAAATCTTTAAAAAAAAAAAAAAAAGAAGTGACATGTTTTTGAGTATTTATTACCTTTAATTATAGTGTTACCTTTAATATAATGTATTTAAATAGAAGTTGATGTAATTTATTTTTTAATCATGGCTGTGTTTAATGACTGGCTCACAAAATTCCTGCAAAGTTAATATCCGGCTCTTGCAAATTGCTACACATTGTCTTCTGCCCCCCTGGCTAATGCGCTGCTTTTTCTCATTTCTTGGCCTACTTTTCACTCTGAGGAGAACACCTGCCATCCCCACTACCTCAAGGGGAAGACTCAGCCAAGTGTCACTTCCTCTCTAGAACCTTCCCTGGATGACCCTGCACAGGGGCTCCCTCGGACACCCACCCTAACCCCCTCCTCCATCACAGCTCATTGCTTTTCTCTTTTCCCCATGAGATGGTGTCTTAAGTCCCTCTTGGGAACTAGCATCTCGGGGAGCCTGAATAATGTTTTTGAAGCAAACTATGACACAGAGTCCCCCTCTGTTCATGGTTGTCTTCCCATTCCCAACTGGCGGTTGTTTATTGTTTTAATATTATTTGTTATTATTAATTTTATTATCCGTTACTCACTATTATTTTTTTATTACTACTTATTTCCAATCAGAAATTATTATAGGATTTATCCAATCCCTGAAGATCTCACCCAGAGTGAAAACATGCGTTACATGGGGCAGGAAGCAGGTTAGGGCAAGTGGATGGGGACGTTTCCAACCCAAATCCACAAAATAAATTTTTATCATTGATGTTTTGGCAGAGATATAAGTTCAGAAGTGACCTTCATCCCCACTCCAGACCAACTCTCCCCAGCAAGAAGACAGGAGACAGAGTCAGGACAGGAGGAAGCTCGACCAACCTAGCAGCTCATCCCGGAGCCGGCTCTGGAACTGGTCCAGAGGGAACTAGGAGCGAGAACTCGAGCACCTGCCAGAGCAGCTCAGGTGGCTGCTTCCCAGTTGCTCCATTTTTATTCAGCTCTCAAAATAATATCCATCCAGAATTACTACCTCCATCCCACAGCTGAATAAACTGAGGCTTGAAGAGGTACTGAGACTCTTGTGAAGTCTTCAGTTGGGAGCTTGGGAGCTAAGATTTGAACTGAGGGCTGGCTCCGTTCTACGGTTTTAAAAGTTCTGCAGCTTTTAAAAACCACAATGGAGTGGTTTTTATTAAGTGCTCTTAATCACTTAACAAAACATACTTCTCCTTTGTCCCCTTCCTTCCAGAAGCCAGGGGAAGGAAGGAAGGAAGGAAGGTAGGAGGGAAGGAAGGAAGGAAGGAAGAAGAGAGGGAGGGAGGAAACTGAGACTGGAGAGCTTAAGAAAACTGAGCAGTGCTGCACGTCTTGCAAGCAGAACTCAGCACCCAGAGGCCCTTCTCCTGCTGTGCCCCACCATTCCGACCTGCCAGGCTTCCAGGCCCACTTCTGCCTGAAGCCACTCCCAGAAAAGGGCAGCAATACAAGTCAGTATCTGAGCATCAGCTCCAAAGAATGGAAATCAACACACAGTTGTTCCAGAAAGACAGGCTCAGCGTCAGAATTATTCAAGAAGACAGGAAAACAGCCCGTGATTGCATCAGATAGATAGATGCTCTAAGCAGTGCCCCATAGCTTTGTGAAATGAAGAAGGAAGCTAAGAAGAGAGTACTGAAAAACTTGCTGGACATTTCCCTGTGCTTCCCCAATAGTCCCCTTGAAACGAATCCTGAAAGGTTAAGCATGGTTTCATCACAAGTGTGGGTGTCAGTCTCATACAGGAGAGAAGAAATCATTATATGCTCCTTCAGCCTTCTTTACACAAAGTTCTGTTACATGAACTCTGAGCCCCAGGGCAGAACCACAGAGGGAAAATGAAGCCCCACACAATACAGTATGGAAAAGCCCAGGTGGAAAGACCAGAGACCCAGATTCTCCAAGTTGCTCTCCCGAGCACCCTGAGCCAGGTCCCACAACAAAGTTATTGCACATGGCACACTACAGAGGGAGCCCCCAGGGGACCCAAGAGCCAAATGGAGATCACAGAAGTCACATTCCAGGGGCTCCCATGGGGTTCTGACCAGCCAGAGTGGAAACAGATGACTGGAAACCTAGGCATTCCTTTGCAACTCCAGAAAGGCCGTTTTTAGGAGGAAGCTACACCACATCCCATGTGTCTCATCCTGACAAGTCCTTAAAACAAGCCTTGGTGGGATCAAACTTGCCAGGAAAAAAAAAAACCAACACCCACAACAACAACTCAACACCTTCCAAAGGAAAACCACAAAAATCTACACTCTCAACAACATAGCATCTAGATATGCAACATATGATAAAAAATTATGAGACATGGGTGGGGGGAACAGGGGAAATGTGACATGCAACCAGGAAAAAATGGAAATCAATAGAAACATAACCAGAAATGGCAGAGTTGTTGGAATCAGGAGGCCATGTCTTTAAAATAGCATTTATAAATATATTCACAGTTTTCAGTGAAAACAACAGGCACAATGAGTGAACACTTAGGGACTCTCTGTAAACAACTGGAAGCTATGGAAACAATCAAAAGCAAATTCTAGCAAAGAAAAAAAAACCACTCACCATATCAGAAATTTTAAAATTCACTACATGGGCTAAACAGCATAGTGTACATTGCAGAAGAAGAAACAAACATACTGATGAACTCAGGGACAGGTGAATAGAAATGAACCAAACCAAGGCATACAGAAAAAAAAAATATTGAAGCAGAACTTCAGGGACATGAGGGAAAAATTCAGATTCAACATATATTTCATTTGAGTCCCAGGAAGAGAGGGGAAAAAAGATTTGAAGCAGGAAAAATACATAGAGAAATAATGGTCAAAATTTTCCAAATTTGATTAAAAGAAAAAAAAAAACCATGGACCCAAGAAACTCGATAAGTCACAAACAGGATATATTTTAGAAAGAAAGAAAGAAAGAGAGGAAGGAAGGAAGGAAGGAAAGAGAAATGGAAGGAGGGAGGGAGGGAGGAAGGAAAGGAGAAAGCAAGCAAGCCAGCAAAACAAAGGCTTATCATATTCTAATGAATGAAGAAAAGACAAATCTTAAAAATCAGTCAGAGAAGGGAACCAGGGTGGCTCAGTCTGTTAAGTGCTTGCCTTTGGCTTGGGTAATGATCCCAGGGTCCTGGGATCAAGCCCCACATTGGGGGGGGGGGTCCCTGCTCAGCAGGGAGCCTGCTTCTCCCTCTCTCTTTGTCTACTTGTGATTTCTCTCTCTCTCTGTGTCAAATAAATAAATAAAGTCTTTAAAAAATGAAGGCAAAATAGAGACAAGATGGTGGCCTGGGAGATAGGACAGTGCAGTAGTCTAGACTTATCGAGGGGTGAAATAAATCATGTGTCTCCAGCCCTTCGCCTGAAATCTCGGGGGATGAGAGAGAAGACTGCAATTTTCCTGACAGCCTCCTTCCCTCCCACCCCCAGAAGGGCAATTTCTTCCTGTTACTCATCCAGAAATAGCTTTGGCCCACCAAAAAGTTTTGAAAACTTTCTCTGGGCCAAATTTCTTTGGGAATCTTGTCAAAAGATAGACAAAAAGGCATATTTCTTGGGGGGTTATGAATGGAGAGAGAGTGCATAGGAAACTTCCCATCATTCTGTCCTCCACCTTGTGATGGTAAGGAGAAAATCTGGACAGGGTTTTCATTAAACCAATGAAGTCACTGTGATGCCATCTCCATGATCAGAAAGCATTGTGTGAACTAAGTAAGTAGGATTCCCTTCTTAAAATACCCCAGAGAATTTCAGGAGGGAAATTTTCCTGTGACAGACAAAACATATATCAACAAAAGGACCAACAGGCCTTTTGATGTCCTGTTAGAAAGCCAATGCATTGTGTCATTCATTCACCCAACATTTGGTGAGCACTCACCCTGTGCCAGGCCGTGTTCTATCTGCGTTAAGTTATACCCATTAAGAACATAAGCAGGGTCAGGGCACCTGGGTGGCCCAGTCAGTTAAGCATCTGCCTTCAGCTCAGGTCATGATCCCAGGGTACTGGGATGGGGAACCTGCTTCTCCATCTCCCTCTGCTCCTCCCTCCTGCTTGTGCATGCAGTCTCGGGCTCTCTCTCTCTCTCTCTCAAATAAATGAAAAAAATCTTAAAAAATAGAAAGGAACATAAACAGGGTCTCTGCTCTCAAGAAGCCTACATTCTATTGGGGTGGGGGTGGACAATTTTTTTCAAACATGATTGTGGATAACGTACCTGCTACGTGTGCACCATACGAGTGATGGAGAGAGTAATGGGGTTGGAACCGAGACCTCAAACAGGAAGATGATGAGGATGATTCTAAAATATATGAGGGAAAAAAAATCAAGTAGAAAGGATATTGATGGCAAAGATTTTAGTTGTACCCCTAAGAGTCATCAGATCTCCCCAACTAGAGTAGTAGAAGCTCTAGAACCCAGAAGTAGCCCCCTGGATGGACCAGGGTCTCCTCCTAATTCTACAGCTAAGAAAGCACTAGTTGGAGAATTTTCAAATCCTGAAACCCAGAATGCGGATGCCTGAGACAGGGTGGTGTGGATTCCTTACAGTTTGGCCGTCTTGGCTTTCAGGCACCGGTGGGCTCTTTGGAGGATGCTGCAGGCCCACACACCACGGGTCCCAGCAGCAGTCCCAGCAGCAGTTCCTTCAGGGCAACTGGGCACTAACAAGTCCGCTGTTAAGGCAGTTCAGAGGTCCCCAGATGCGATCGCCCCAGCTCAGCAGCCATATAGAGAAAATAAGACTGGATGGAAGGAAACTGGCTCCCCATTGGCCACGAGCAACCTAAATGAGTCTACTGTTGTCTCAGATGGCCCTTGGAGAAGCCCTCATCCACATTTTTATCAATGGTTATCCAAAGTCGTGCAATTCATTGATGTCCTCGGTAGTGAAATTTTCCCTGATCACTCTCCATAGAGCACCCCCCATCTCTCATTTCCTTCATGGAGCCTTGTGGAGTCTATTTTCAGGTTTTCATAAGGCAATGGCTACATCTGCCTTTTACTGCTGGATCCCAGCACCTAGCACAGTGCCTGGAAGATACTGGATACACAGTGAAAATGTGTTGAATGAAGGAATACTCAACTGGGAAATCATTACTGAAAGGAAGAACTGTAGACTTAGACACCCTTAAATATGTGCATTGAATAGGGAGTCAAAGACTTGAAATTTTAATTGAAATTAAAGTCTAAAAACATAAACATCCTCATGAAGGATATTAACTCTATTCCTGAGAAATATTAATGCTATGAAACATAAAAACATTGCAACTTAAACATCATCATAAAAAAAGTCTTTAAGGGGCACCTGGGTGGCTCAGTTGGTTAAGCAACTGCCTTCTGCTCAGGTCATGATCTCAGGGTCCTGGGATGGAGCCCCTCATCGGGCTCCCTGCTCACTGGGGAGCCTGCTTCTCCCTCTCCCTCTACTGCTCTGCCTGCTTGTGTCTCTCGCTCTCTCTGTCAAATAAATAAATAAAAATCTTTAATAAATAAATAAATAAGTCTTTAAAACCAGAATATACCTACAATTATTCCTTAACAGAGGAGTTTCCCCATGTGCTGAATTCTAAGCACACATGAATTTGATTTTGGTAACCTTAAGAATTCCAATTTTCATCTAACTGAATAACTCCAGTTGGGTGAAAGTTACAAGTTTAAAAGTTGAAAAAGTTTAAAGTTGAGTTAAAAAGAGTTTAAGAGTTGCTGGGTGCCTGGGTGGCTCAGAGGGTTAGGCCTCCACCTTCGGCTCGGGTCGTGGTCTTGGGGTCCTGGGATCGAGCCCCGCTTCAGGCTCTCTGCTCGGCAGGAAACCTGCTTTCCCCCCCCCCCCCCCCGCCCCTGCCTACCTCTCTGCCTACTTATGATCTCTCTATAAAATAAATAAATAAATAATCTTTTTTTTAAAAAGAGTTTAAACTGAGAGCCAAGGAAAAAGATGCTTTGAAATGCAAGTAAACCTTAGCTTTTGCAAAGCCTTGGTTAAGATGGACAGAACAGAAAGGGTGTTCACACAGAATGCACAAAACATGCAATGCACAGGGAATAGAGGAGGCCCAGGAGAAAAGAACTGCAGATTTTCTTGACACACGATAGAGGACCAATACACACACACACATACACACGCACACACTCAGGAGCCTCTTCAGATGTACAGTATCAAAACAACCAAATTTAAAGAATTTACGAGCATTCCAAAACCCAAATCCCTAGAAAATGAGGGTCCTTGAGGGTTTCTCTGTAAAGAAAAATTTCCACACCAGTCCATTAGGAAGCAGAGAAGTAAGTCTCTTTCTAAATGAAGCCCCATCAGGATAAATCTTAGAAACCTGTCAAAAAAGAGTAAACCTATAAAAATTTTTAAAAAATAATAATAATAAAAAGAAATGCAAAAAAAAAAAGAAAGGATAACTAGGATTTCCACATATATTTGGAAATTGAATAGCTTTTTCAATAAAACTATTAAAGGGGGAAAAAAAGAGTAAACCTTGGGAGGGGGTGTTCTGCGTGACTAGGCGTGCAAGGCCTGGAATCAAATTCCTGGCTCTATGCTCTCCATGGGGCTCCTGACCTGCCGAGTGACTGTGGGCATGAGACAGGGCCTAGAAGTTCCTCCAGCTGCCCAGCCATGGGCTTTGCCCTCTTCATCAGCAAAATGAGGATGGTAGTGACACTTCCTCGTTCAGCTGTCGTGAGTGTGACATGAGACCCCGTGTCTACACTGCTCAGCACCCTCTCCATTCTCCAGAGAACATTATCTACTACTCTTTTTATCTCAGATTTCTATTTCTGTGGGCTGAACACTAATGTGTCCATGCCCTTCTCCCCATTTCTGCAAAATATTCAAGAAGGAAAAGTCAGAATTCTCTTAGAAGCGATCAGCTCACAAACGGTTTGAGTCAGCGGTAGTGGGCAAGGCTGCGTCCTTTTTCTTTTTTCTTTCTGCTAATGTGAGCACATTTCTATCTTGTGCAGTCTGCCATTTGGAGTCCAGACCATCAAAGCAAGTTAATTTAAATGCTACTACAAGGGTGAAACAGGAATCCTGGGGAAAGTGAGATAAGCTGCCAACAGCTTCTCCAGCCAAAAGACACAAGTTTTGTGAAATCAGGATTAACCCCTCAGCTCCTGCAACGATGTGGGACTTCAGAAAAGGTGCTCGTTATCTTCTCATTGTGTTGGTTCCCAGCCCTCCCCCTACTCTCATTTCAGTGGCAGGCACACAACACACACATTTACACACAATTCACTCCTATGCACACACTGACGTATACACACACAGTCACACAATTTGGCCCCATGTGTGTATACATACACACACACACAAAAACTGCCTAATGCATACATTCAGTCTCTCCTGCTTGAACACACACACACACACACACACACACATATTCACCCCCACATATGTGTACACACTTTGACACACACATTCCACACCCTGTATGCCTGTGTGCACACAGACACTCAGAGTCTCTAGGTCCCCTCACTCTTCCTCCTAGTGGACCAGTCTCCACACCAGTGGCTTCCCTGTCCTATGCATTTGAGAGGGAGTAGAAGGACCCCTACCTGGACAGTCTTGTTGCATTTGCCCTGGCCTTGGAGGTTCAAAGGATGCAATGAGATGGTGGAAGATTAGAAGAGTAAGACTGGAAGAGTAAGGCTAATTTGAAAGTTGGATCTAAGGATCTTTGTCCTCAACCTCAGCAATTCTGATATAATAGAACCCAGAGTTAGAATGGAGGGGCACAGGAGCACCTGGGTAGATCAATCGGTTAAACATCCAACTCTTTCTTTTTTTTTTTTAACATTGTATTTATTTATTTGAGAGAAAGAGATCACAAGTAGACAGAGAGCAGGCAGAAGCAGGCCTCCTGCTGAGCAGAGAGCCTGATGCAGGGCTCAATCCCAGGACCCTGGGATCATGACCTGAGCTGAAGGTAGAGGCTTAACCCACTGAGCCACTCAAGTGCCCCAAGCATCCAACTCTTGACTTTGATTCAGGTCATGATCTCAGGATCGTGAAATTGAGCCTGTTCAAGGTTCTCTTTCTCTCCTCTCCCTCTCCCCCACCCAGCCCCCACTCATTCTCTCACTCTCTCTCGCTCTCTCAAAAAAAAAAAAAAAAAAAAAAAGAATGGAGGGGCATAACCCTTCTTCCCACATAGCCCTTTGTCCTATGTTCTCAGAATATCTACTCACTCTGAACCACTCAAAGCTCTCCCTACAACTCTTTGACAACTCAGTGCCTTTGCACAGGATCTTCTAAAGATCTGAGAAGCCTTTTCTCTTCTTCTGTTCCCTGCCCTTTCTCAGTCTCCTCAGCTCACTTCTACTCATTATTTGGGACCAGATCAAATGTCCCTTCATCCAGGAAGCCATCTCTGACTGCACACATGCCAACTGGGATAGCGTCTCCCTGTTGGCTCCCCTGCAGGGCTGAGCTCACCCCTAGCACTTACCCACTCTGCTTTGTCACCTCCATTGGCCTCTTCTACTGGACTGTGAGCCCTGTGAGAGCAGGGGTTGCTCTTGCTTCATCTGGGAGTCCCAGTGTCCATCACATGGCAGGAACCCACTGTTCATGTGTGTGAGCATCTTGTTATTCACAAAGGTAAACAGGAAACAGGGAGCTACTGGTGGGTGACCACTTTCTGGCAGATTTGGTTCTGATGTGTTTGTACTGAAAAACATGAGGATTTCGGGGCTAGAGACCCAGAGACACCAAGGGGACCCACCTGAGGACATCCCTGTGGGTTCAACCTTTTTTTTAAGATTTTTATTTATTTATTTGACAGACAGAGATCACAAGTAGGCAGAGAGGCAGGCAGAGAGAGAGGAAGGGAAGCAGGCTCCCCGCTGAGCAGAGAGCCTGATGCGGGGCTCGATCCCAGGACCCTGGGATCATGACCCGAGACAAAGGCAAAGGCTTTATTAACCCATGAGCCACCCAGGTGCCCCGCTGTGGGTTCAATATTAAACTGTTACATCTCTTTTTCATGTCTAGCACCTAAATTTCACTTAATAAATAGTTGTCTCATGAGTAGATCAATGAATGAAGTGAATAACATTGCCAGGGGGTGAAGAAGTCTATGGAAAGCTCTGGCCAACAGGAATAAGGTATCCAGGGTTCCAGTTTTATCTGGAGCATGGGATTCACTGTTTGAACCTGGGCAAGTTCCCTCCCTTGCCTGAGTCTTAGCCTTCCCTCTGTACAATTAAAGGATTGGACCAGAACACTGGTTCTCAGACTAGGTTCCATGGAGACCTGGGTGGCCACTGCACACTTTCTTGGCCTCTACAGAACAGGACTCTGTACTACCTGGAAGTGGGGCTTCATAGGCCACACCAAAGAGTTTGGGGTAGGTTAGTCTGAAGGGCCAGATCTTCGTAAGTAACCTAAAGGAGCAAGAAGCCCATCCTGGTGGAATATGTCTAGAATTTTCCATGTCAACAGAAATAAAGCTGAAGATCTAAAAGGGACAAAACTTAAAAGTCAAGGACAGTATCATTTGACAAGTGGTTTTAAAGACTTCATTCATTTAGCTCACAAGAGAAAGTTCTCCCAGACAGCAGTGATAGCTTTAGGAAGTGGGAGAAGATGCTCTTTACCTGCCATAGATTCAGGAAGAAGAGTGAAGCCTGGGTGTGGCTTGGAAGCTCAGTCACTTCCCCCATTGAAAAGGTTAAAGAAGTTACCCAAAGCATTGCGGAAGCTAAAAATTTTAAAGGACTTTTGGGTGAATGCACTAATTTCCCTTGTAGGTGAAATGCAGATTTCATTTCCTGTGAGGAAGGTATGGAACTTGGAAATTCTACAGTCATACATCGATATCAATTTAGACCAGCTAAAAAAAGAGGGAGACTTTTTTTCCTATTTGATTATTGCCAAAGAATGTACAATAGATCCTAAATTCAAGATGCAGTGAGGAAATATTGGAGAACTCCGTGTAAGAGGAGGGAAACGCCCAGTTCTATCCGATGTCCCATTTCTGCAACAATTCTCTTCTGACCTGGAGGCTCGACCAAACACTTTCTGGCCATAAACTCAGACTTTATCTCCCTCTCACATGCTTCTTACAAGGTGTAAATAGGACATAAACCACTAGCCCAGTGCCTGAGATGTAGTAGGTGCTCAATAAAAAAAGGATAGTAATATTCAGTTTCTGACACAATTTCTGAATTCAACCATTCTGTTGCATTTGTTTTCTTGTTGTTGTTGTTGTTTTAAGTTTTTTTATTTATTTAATTGACAGAGATCACAAGCAGGCAGAGAGGCAGGCAGAGAGAGAAGGAGGGGAAGCAGGCGCTCAGCTGAGCAGAGAGCCCAATGCGGGGCTCGATTCCAGGACCCTGGGATCATGACCTGAGCCAAAGGCAGAGGCTTTAACCCACTGAGCCACCCAGGCACCCCTCTGTTGCA
This sequence comes from Taxidea taxus jeffersonii, assembly GCA_003697995.1. Taxonomy (NCBI): domain Eukaryota; kingdom Metazoa; phylum Chordata; class Mammalia; order Carnivora; family Mustelidae; genus Taxidea; species Taxidea taxus. The sequence continues at coordinate 117,321 of ML103524.1, forward strand.
TTTGTTTAATTGTAAGCTTTATTCCCATCTAAGCAGGAAAATTCATAATTAATAATGTATGATCATCATTTCCCAACATTGAGGGGAAATCAACCACAACAGCAAGCCAGAAACCTCAAAGAGGATGTCAACATGCCAATTTTGGAAAGTCTGATAAGTCAGGATCTCTAGGGTCAGGCCTGGAGAGGTATTACTTTAAATCTTTCTTTGTGGTATGATTCAGTACCTCTAGTCTATTCCATCTGGAGGCGAGTAGATTGACACAGCAAACCAAACATGAATAATCCCATTCTCTCTCTCTTGAAACCCTCCAATGATTTCCCATTACAACTAGAATCATGTGGTCTACCAGGTCCTACATAACCGGGACCCCTCCTGCCTTTGACCATTATTCCTACCACCAGGGATACCCAGGGACTTGGTACCAAATGCCCACCTGCTCATTAATGTTTTTCCCAGAATTCTGTGTGGCTTGCTCCTTCCCATCAGTTATTCTTAGATCAATTGTCACCTTCTTGGAGAAACCTTCCCCAACCGTAGCAAACCCGATCCCCACCTATGATTGCTACTTTCTCCCACTATCCACGCACACCACATAGTACTACCTCAAATGATGTGTGCTTGTTTTTATTGTCTATCTTTCTCCACCCTCACTAGGATGTCAGCTCCTTGAGAACATAGACCCTGCATACATTGTTTGTGGTTCCGGCCCGATATCTACAGAACACGGTGTGACGCAAGGCAGGCACTCAACAAACACTGATTGAACAAATGAACTGAGTTCTTTGGCTAAAGTGATGTTTAGTCCAAAATGATGTTAAGTCCATAGGTCCTCTCTGTTGATATGTTGTGAATCTCAGGGAAATTCCCTCCTGAAATTCACTGGATTCTTTTAACAAGGGATTGGAAATCCTAATTACTCAGTTCACACAATGCTTAATGAAGCTGCTTCCAGTTTATTCAATTAAAAACCTTTCTTTCTCTTGACCTTGTTAATTTAATAGTCTTAAACTCTAAGAAGTGAGAATAAGAAGGGGAGCAGAGGTGGGGGGAAAAGCACCTCGTAGCATTCTTTTTCACCAAAGTAGCTTGATTTAATACTATAGATCCACATTTCTCATGATTGTATTTAGGGTGCAAGGTGAATTCCTGGCTCCTGAAACTTCAAAGCTATAATTATACCGCAAGCCTTGGGTCCTCCCCAAGACATATTGCATATGCATATGACAATGTGAACTCAGCAATTCACTGAAGTCTGGAGACAGTGTATAGAGCTGTGGTTGTAACATGTTAAGAGCAGAGCCTCTTCATTTAAATGAAATGTGAGATGCTTTGAAAATGAAAGACCCAGCAGGTAGGACACCAAGCTACTATGGTGACTGCCTGTGAACACAGATCAGCAAGGTAGATCCTGTGGGGGTTCTGCTGGTCATTCCACTAGGTGAGCAGGTGTGATGCAGGGGTCTCAGCCCATGTGTCCATTAAGAATGTGAGCAGAAGTTGGGTCCCTCATTTCAAGGTATGCCTATGCATTATCCAGGCAATAGGCCCAGCACTTGGAGGGCAGTGTTGCTCAGCTGAAGGTACAGCAACTCCACTTAGAGATAAAACTGGCTATAATGTGCACGTTCAGAGTCCTGCCTTCCAAAGCCTCTCTACAGCCTCTCGGAGCTGCGCTCTCCAAAGGGGTTTTCACAGGCTGCCTTTAAAATCTCACCCTGGCTAGAATGGGATTCCATCATGTAAAAACAGAGTGACGCTGCCCTGATGAAGTTAGATGGGAGAAATTCCAAGAACCTTCTTCTCCCCAGTGCAGCCTCCCCCATCTCTCTTCACCTGTCTAGAGACTGAGGCCAGAGCTCTCTGTAAGATGTGTGTCAGGTGTGGCACTTGCCACCGGGAGGGCTGCGGGAGATCACATGACTAAACAGGCCCAACTTGTAGCCAGAGCTCAATCAAGGTGTGCCAGCCTGTTGGGGGAGGGCTAGGGGAGGATTATGAAGGATCTGTCATGACAAAAAGAACAGGCACTTCGATGGTGGAATCCATGTGAAAAATAGAGGAATGAAGAGAAGAGTTGATATTTAGGGAGGAAGATGGAGAAAGATATAGGCACAGAGCAGGAAGGCCAGATAAGACCAAAGCAGCCAGTGGAGCTGGTGTGGACTTCCTGAGATGGGCTTTATTCAGAGAGTCACGAGCATCACCGATGCTGTGAGGCAAGATGGTGGGAGACCACTTTCATCTTCCTGCCTGGGTGGCTTGCTGGCATTTCTCACTTTTAATGGCATTTTATTTATTTCCGGCTCAAAGGAAGTAGAAGAAAATGAGGAAGTGACCACAAAGATTAGTGATTATTCCTTTCAATTCCCATCTGTTGATGATCTACTACACACCCAACATTATGAGCATATCCAACAATTAAATAATAATGTCTGGACATTACATAATTAAATAATAATATCTAGACATTATTGCCAGAGACACCACCATGAGTAGGACAGGCAAGACCTGCGCTCTCATGGAAATGATATTCTTTTTTTTTTTAAGATTATTTATTTATTTATTAGTTAGAGAGAGAGAGAGAGCAAGCGAGCACAGGCAGACAGAGAGGCAGGCAGAGGCAGAGGGAGAAGCAGGCTCCCTGCCGAGCAAGGAGCCCAACATGGGGCTCGATCCCAGGACACTGGGATCATGACCCGAGCCAAAGGCAGCCGCTCAACCAACTGAGCCACCCAGGCGTCCCTGGAAATGATATTCTAATGGAGGAAACGTAACAAGCCAATCACTACCTGGAGAACGAAAATATGGTGATGGACTCAGGAGTGGTTGGGTGGGCAGAAAGGAACCAACAGCCATTGATCAAAAGAGGGACAATTCTAGATACAGAGAGTAACTAGTGCAAAGGCTTTGAAGTGTGATGAGGTTGAAGAGTTCAAGGAACCAACAGAAAGCCAGTGTGGTCTAAGAAGAGGAGGTGGGGGTAAGCAATGCAGTGATAGATGAGGTTAGAGTGGAAAATCAGGGCCTGCCCATATAGGGTTCTGTATAAGGAGAAAGAGTAGGGCTCTAATCCACAGAAAATCAGAATCCATTATAAGTAAGCAAGATAGTGGGGCACCTAGGTGGCTCAGTCAGTTAAGCATCTTCCTCTGGCTCGGGTGATAATCTCAGTGTCCTGGGATGGAGCCCTGCCTCAGTCTCCTTGCTCAGCAGGAAGGCTGCTTGTCCCTCTCCCTCTGCCCCTCTCCCCTCCCTTCTCCCTCTCCTACCGCCTCTCCCCCATTCCCCCGCTCGTGGGCACGCTCTCTTGCTCTCTCTCAAGTAAATAAATAAAATCTTTAATTAAAAAAAATAAGCAAGGTAGTGACATAACCTGAGTTATATTTTCAAAGAGCCATCTGCCTGTGGTTTAGAAATAGATTGCAGAGGTACAAGAGTGGAAAGAAAAACACCAAGTAGGGGATTGTTTGGATGATCCAAGGCAACAAAATAGGGCTATAGTCTATAGATGTAGATTCAAAAGAAGTGGATTGATATGGATTACATTTTTTAAATCGATTCCACACAATTTAATACTGGAATGGATATGGGGGTTGAGGGGAAGAGAGGAGTCAAGGTAACACTTAGTTGTCTGGGCTTTAGCATCTGGGTGGGTGTTGCTACCATTTACTAAAGTTGACTTCACTTGGCCTTGGGTGTGGGGAGAATCCAGAGTTGTACTTTCACTATGTAAGTCTCGTGATGCCTTTTGAACAACCAAGTGGAGATGTCAGACAAGTAATAAGCAATACAAATGTACAGTCACAGGGGAACACAACACTAACCAATATATTTGCGTATCATCAATGCAGAGATTTTTTTAACTGAAGGATAGTTGGTTACACAGAGATATTTTTAAAGCCATGGGCTGAGTGAGGTTACCTAGAAAAACTACACAGACACAGATGAAGAAAGAGACCCAAGAGCATCCCAAGACATCCCAAGGTTTTGAGGTTGAATAGAAGAGAAAGCAAAGGAAACTGAGAAGTGTCAGCCCGTGAGGTAAAAGAAAATCCAGGAAAGTGGAGGGTGGCGGGGGGGGGGCGGTCATAGAGGCTGAGAGAAAGAGGCTTTTTAAGAAGCAATGCTGCTGGAGACCACACGAGGTAAGACCCAAGAAGTGACCACTGGACTGGACATCACAAAGACCACTGGCGCCTTTGGTAGGCAGTGTTTCAGTATGGTGGTGAGTATCTGTTTCAGTCACCCATCACTGAGCAACAAGTCACCAAGTACTTAATGCTTAAAAGAACAAGTTGTAAATTCTCACAATTCTTTAGATTGACGGGCGGTTCCTCTGCACTTGACAAAGGGTGAGCTGGGATGATTACAGCCATCTGGGATCAGTGGCCTGGAACACCCAGCTTGGTTGCCTCAATGGCTAGAATTTGATCTTGGCTGTTGGCTGGGAGCTCCACTTGGACTGTGGACCAGAGAGCTACACCTGGCTTAGGTTCCTCACAACATCTCAGTTCTGAGAATGAGTCTCCCAAGAGGGACCAGTCCATGAGACCCGCCCAGGCAGAAGCTGCAGGGATTCTATGAGCTAGCTCCCCAAGTCATGAAGCGCTGCTTCTATCATGTTCTACTGATCAAAGTAAGCCCAGAAGCAAGGGGAGGGGAAATAGACTATTCTTTTTTCTTTTTTATTATAGTGACATTAGCCTCAGGTATACAGCATAGTGATTTGACAAGTCCATCTGTCACCCTACAACACTATTACAATACCATTGGCTATATTCCCTGTGCTGTACTTTTTATCCCAAGACATTTATTCCATAACTGGAAGCCTGTACCTCCCACCCCCCTCCTTTCATTTAGTCCATCCCCCCAACCCCTCCCCTCTGACAACCACCAGTTGGTTCTCTATTTTATGGGGATCTATTTCTAGATTTCACCTTTCAATAGATCAGCAAAGAATATGTAGCTATATTTAATCTTCCATAAGACCATAGCCTAATGGGAGTAAGTTGAGAGGGGAATTTGAGGTGGGGAAGGGGAGCAAGAAACCTCAGATAATTCAAATTGCCTACATACGAACTCATGAACTTGGCTAAAACAAAACAAGATCCTTATTCTGATCCTACTAGTAATACCTCCAGGCTTAACTCTCAGTATACAACCTACAAAAACTGAGAAATATGAAATTAAATAGGAATTAAAAATCAGGGGTGTCTGGATGGCTCAGTCACTTAAGCATCTGCCTTCAGCTTGGGTCATGATTTCTAGGTCCTGGGATAGAGCCCTGCATTCAGCTCCCTGCTCAGCACCCCCACCTCAGCTCATGTGCTCTCCTTCTCTCAAATAAATAAATAAATAAAAAGCCTTTTAAAAGAATCAAACAGTAACTGTACTGGACGAAAATAATGATAAAATAGTTATACATAAAAAGGTAGAAGACTTCCTAAGAGCTCTGACAGTAGGGGCCAAGAAGTAAAAGACATTTGGACTAGATGAATATTAAAATGTATATAAAATAAAAAGTAGGATTTGAAAAATCACCAAAACTAACTATATAAAAAATTACAAATTAATTAGAAAGCAACTAAAAACTATGAAACATTAATAAAATCCCCTATGAATTCTTACAAATCAAGAAGAAAAACAAACACCCCGATGGAAATGGGCAAAAAAACCAAACAGCCAATACATAGATAATAAAACACTGAAGTTTCACTGGCAATCAAAAAGTGCAAAATAAAATGTCGACATGGCATTTTCTGAAAATTTAATGGACAATTGTTTTTAAGTCAGCACTCAAGGTAGGCAAGTTTCAAGGAAAATGGCACCATCAAATACTGCCAGAAATATTATAAATCAGAACATGCCTTCAGGAGGAGAATTCAGCATTCTTTATCAAAATTCCCAGATTTATCAAAATCTTCCCTATGGAAGATTGCTCTTCCATATCATCACATTGCTAGGAAAATCCTATTTGTCACTTAAAACCCAGCTTGGCTCCAAATCCTCCAACTCGACTTCGGTAAACCCACCTCTCTCCAAGGTGGGAGAAACCCCACCCTCCCATGTACTATTCCTGTACCTTTCTCAAGTTCGTGTTCCTGTCACAGTGCAATTTAATTATCCATCTTTTAGCTGGGCCATCTGCCACAAGTCTCTTAAATGACTCTCAAGTTCTCCATCTGGAAAGGAAATTAATGCCTATTCCGCAGGGCTGTTGGAAAAATGAAGATACTCTCAATTTGTTGATATGTAAACAACAAATGAATGACAGTTTTTCAAATTCTTGCTCTTTCTATCTGCGTCCAGCTCTCCCTTGCTGCTGGGTAATGGACTTCCTTAAACATGGTTAAATTCAACTCTGCTTTTGTTCAGTCACCTTAAATATTAAAAATAGTCTCATTTCTATTATTATATCTTGGTCCATTTATTTTTTCATGCCCATATCATAAAATTCTCCTCCTCCTTTGCCCTCCAGCCCAGTCATGCTTGTGGTACCAGAAGCCTGGGCAGAAGGAGTTGGATGTGGTTCCCGCCCAGCCCTTCCATCTTCCCTGCCTCTCTGCCTTTGCTGATGGGGCAGGAAAGAGGGAGAAGAAAGGCGATGTTGTTCTCACCCAACTATGATTGGGGAACTGTCCTCACCCCCCAACTTGTAGGGGGACTGTCTGCTTTCTTTGTTGTTCATGACACCCATTCCCTTGTGTAGACAAACACATGGGGATCTTTCGGGGTGAAGGTGAGTCCTCTTCTTATCAGGCATCTCTGTTTCTTGGTCCATCTGTTGAAGGACAGGCTGTTTCTCTCTGGGGGCCAGTGTGCAAATGCAGGCTGTTTTGTAAAGTCACTTGTGCTTGTTTGGAGGGCTCTCCGAGGACTTCCCTCTACCCAGCCCTTGGTGTGGGAACCTGGATAAGGTTTAACATCCTCCACTTCTCCCAACCCCCCCCACCCCTAGGCAGCCTATCCTACATCCTCTGTCTGCAGAGGTCTCTTCCCTCATCAGTAGTCCCCTCAGAATAATCAGCAAGAAGGTTTAAGCGCCAAGCACTTTCTTGGGGTCCACTCTACCCAAGGGAGACTCCTCTGTCATTTCAGTGGGAATGCAGCTCCCATGCTTCTCTCAGATCCACTGGCTCTCCACAACCTTCTCCACAGCCAGCACCATCAGCTGTAGAGGACCAAGTTCTCTAAAGGTCCACATATTCAAAAGACTTCAGAAGTGGAATAATCAGCCCTCTCCAGCATTGGGGGATGGTAGGGGAACAGATGTCAGGTTTTCTCAAGTTTTTAGGAAGGAGAGGGGCAAGAAGGAAGTGGAAAGTTCATGAAACCAGTGCTCTCCACCCCCACACTTCTCCTTCTCCTGGCTGTCTTTTATTTTTCTTTTTTTTTTCTTTTTTTTTTAGAAACAGAGAAAGCCCATGAGTAGGGAGGGGCAGATGAAGAGGAAGAGAGAATCTTAAGCAAGCTCTACACTCAGCATGGGGCCTGAGGTGGGGCTTGATCTCACAACCCTGAAATCATGACCTGAGCCAAAATTGAGTCAACGTTCAACCAACTGAGCCACCCAGTGACTGTCCCTCTCCTGACTCCTATGCCCCACTCCTTCACTTCTCACTGGAAAAGACCATCAGACTTGCTCGGCCTCCAGCACCTGCAGCACAGAGGAAGTGTTTCACCAAGAACTAGACCCCCTTAACCTGTATTTGGAGGAATCTACTAACTCAACAGGATGCTGTCTCTACTGCAAACCCAGTCCCATCTGGTAACTTCCAGCAACATGAAAATATATGCAGCTTCAGACTAATCTGTTCACTCAGAGAGAGAAAACATGTACCTAGCATAGTGTTAATGTGTGGTAATCAATACCAGTAGTTACTGTCTTTGTCTTGATGAGGGACTCTTTCAGAAAAGAGACTATATGTTGTTAAAGTCACTTCAGTTCAATCTAACAATTTTCAGTTAAAGACCTTCTGTGGCCTAAATATATGGCTAGCCATTATCTCAAGGAACTTATGGCTAGTGGGGGAAATAACAAGGAACCAGATGATCACAGGAAAGGGAGGAGTGAAGGAGACATCACAGGCAAGTTTCCCAGTGGGAGGAAAACCAGAGCTATTCAGCCCAGGCTAAATAGGAGTTGGGCTAGTGAAGAGAGATTTAAGTAGAAAAGTGAGCCCAGGCAAAGGCCTGGAGGTACAGGCAGACTTCTGTGTCTGGGAAACTGGAGGGGATTTAATATGAATGAGAAAAAAGGATTGAGAGTGAGGGGGGAGATTAAGGGGCACAGAGAAAGATGAGGCCAAAGCCTCAAAGCCAGAGCCAGGGATGAGTTTCACTATAGGCCAATGTTAATGATTTTGGACTTTCTCTGGAGGGTCCTGGGGAGCCATGAATGAACTAAAAACAGGGGAAGGACCTGATAGAATTTCTAGTTTGGAAAGATTATTCTGGCCCCACTCCGAGAAAAATAAAACTGGTCAGGGACAAGATTGAAGTCAGAAAGATCTATCAGGCTGCTGTTGCTGTTGTCCAAGGAAGAGGTGACAGTGGCCTGGACTAAAGCATAGTCAGAGGGATGGAGAGACAAGTGAAGACCAGAGATATCAAGGCACACCCAGCAGCCCCCAACAACTGATAAAATGTAGTAGTTGAAGGAGAAGAAAACAAGTACAATGCCCACGTTTCTGGTGTGAGTCATGGAGTGTGTGATAGTGTGACTCTCAGAGCTGGAAGACCCCAGGGAAAAACAGGTTTGACACAGAGGATTGGAAGGTGGTGTATTTAATAGTGGATGTGGTTTGCATATGCCTTTCAACAACCCTGTAGGATAGATAACAATCTTTGCATCTCAGAAACAGAAACACTAACAATCTGGGAGGTGAGAGCTTATAAAACCAGGAAGAAGAGGAGTTGGAGCAGAACTCCTCTTGACTATAGGGGCCCCGAGCAACAGGAGGACCCCAACAGGCCAAATTCCCAAGACCAACTTAGAGCTGACCATTGTTAATATCACCGTGGAAGCTCACTGTTCCTGTTTAAAGGAAAAAAAGGCAGAAAATCCAAGAGATATCCCCCACAGTCATTTCTGTCTATTTCAAATTCCCCACCTATTCCGGAGGCTCATTTAGCATATCCATGGTTTCTTGGCTACCGTGATCTTGGTGTCACTGCAGTGTCCACTCCCCTCAAGTCTTCAAGCAATCATGCAAAAAGGAAGTCATGCACCACAACTATTAACCACTTCTCTCTTCTCAGAGATGAGCCTCGTTCCACCCCTGCTCTCTGACATCTAACTTCTGGACCTCTGGAGCATGCAGACCTCAACCTTCTCCCTTCCCAGCAGCCTCCAACCGTCAGCCATCAGATTTGTATCAGGAACCATCTCTGAACCAGTCATCATTTCTGGCACTATGGAAAGCTCAGTCATGAAGACTCATTATAAGCCAGTACAGCTTTGTGTATAAGACCCAAATTAAAGTCATAGATTAACAATACTGTTGGGCGCCTACTAGATGCCAGGTACCCTATTAGCTTTTCTCTGAGGGCACACTAAGGAGTGGGACCCGAGCTCTCGGCTCCTCCTGGCCAGAGATTGGGAGGCTGCCATTTTCATCCCCATCTTCCAGAGCTCTACAGAAAGCGTTCAGGGAACAAAAGCTCCCGAGAGCAAACCAAGCAGATTACTTAGCCCGGCCCCTGGCAAGGTCTGGGCAATTCCGCCTTGTGCAAATATGTTTGGGAATCACTGTAGCGGCCCCTCCCCCAGAAGATCAGCAAGAACAGCCGGCTAAGACCAAGTTCATGGATCAGTGAGAATTGCGGAATTCCTACAGGAATGCTACAGGAATACAAGACATAGAATTCATGGCTTTTCCCATGAATCTTTAGTCTTTCAAGGTTAAACTTTTTAAATTTTATTTTTCTCTTATTCTATGTTTTAAATTTTTCCTCTTTCCTATGTCAACATTTTTAAACGATTTTATCTTATCAATACCTTTTTAAAATTCTTTTTTTAATTTTCAAAGTTATAATCACATTCTATCCTTTCATTGTATTTAACCTTATTTTTTGTATACATAGAGGTCTCTCTTTCTTTAAAATTTTAAGATACAATTTCTTCTAACAGATCAAAATATACCCTAAATCTAGTGCATGGCTTTGCTCTAGTCTCCAGCCTGATCAAATTCTTTCTTTTTTTTTTCTTTTTTCAACCAACTTCTTAACAATTCCTTTTTAGAATCTTTTTTTTTCATCTTTATGGTCATATTCCATCCCTTCATCATGCTTACCGTTGTTTTTGTATATATGTAAGTTTTTCTTTCTTTAAAATTTTGGGAGGCAGTTTCTTCTCTTCTAGCAGACCAAAATATACCCAGAATCAAGTGTGTGGCTCTGTTCTATTCACTTAAAGGGTCTGTCCAAAAAGAAGATCTAACAATTTTAAATATCTATGCTTCTAACATAGGAGCAGCCAATTACATAAACCAATTAGTAACCAAATCAAAGAAACACATTGACAATAATACAACAATAGTAGGAAACTTTAACATCCCCCTCCCTGAAATGGACAGATCATCTAAGAAAAAGATCAACAAGGAAATAAAGGCTTTAAATGACACACTGAACCAGATATACATCACAGATATATTCAGAACATTTCATCCCAAAGCAACAGAATACACATTCTTCTCTAGTGCACATGGAACATTCTCCAGAATAGATCACATCTATTAACATCACAAATCAGGTCTCAACTGGTACCAAAACTGGTACTAAAAGATTGGGATGATTCCTTGCACATTTTCAGAACACAATCCTTTGAAACTAGAACTCAACCACAAGAGGAAAGTTGGAAAGAACTCAAATACATGGAGGCTGTAGAGCATCATACTAAAAACAAATGGGTCAACCAGGAAATCAAAGAAGAATTTTAAAAATTCATGGAAACAAATGAAAATGAAAACACAACTGTTCAAAATCTTTGGGACACAGCAAAAGCGGTCCTGAGAGGAAAGTATATAGCAATACAAGCCTTTCTCAAGAAACAAGAAAGGTCTCAAGTATACAACCTAACCCTACACCTAAAGGATCTGGAGAAAGAACAGCAAAGCAAACCTAAACCCAGCAGGAGAAGAGAAATGATAAAGATCAGAACAGAAATCAATGAATAGAAACCAAAAGAATAGTAGAACAAATCAACGAAACTAGGAGCTCTTTCTTTGAAAGAATTAATAAGATTGATAAACCCCTGGCCAGATTATAAAATCATGAATGAAAGAGGAGAGATCACAACCAACACCAAAGAAATACAAACAGTTATAATTATAATATTATTAGCAACTATACACCAGCAAATCTGACAATCTGGAAGAAATGGATGCATTCCTAGGGACATACAAACTACCAAAACTGAACAGACCCATAAGCAGTAAGGAGATTGAAGCAGTCATCAAAAATCTCCCAACACACAAGAGCCCAGGGCCAGATGGCTTCCCAGAGGAATTCCACCAAACATTTAAAGAAGTAATACCCACTCTCCTGAAACTGTTCCAAAAAATAGAAATGTAAGGGAAACTTCCAAATTCATTTTATGAGGTCAGCATTACTTTGATCCAAAAATCAGACAAAGACTACATCAAAAAGGAGAATTACAGACCAATATCCTTGATGAACACAGATGCGAAAATTCTCACCAAAAGACTAGCCTATAGGATCCAACAGTACATTAAAAAGATTATTCACCATGACCAAGTGTGATTTATTCCTGGGCTGCAAGTTTCATTCAACATCCACAAATCAATCAATGTGATACAATACATTAATAAAAGAAAGAAGGAGACCCATATGATACTCTCAATAGATGTTGAAAGAGCATTTGACAAAGTACAGCATCCTTCCATAATCAAAACTCTTCACAGTGTAGGGATAGAGAGTACATACCTCAATATCATCAAAGCCATCTATGAAAAACCCACAGCTAATATCATTCTCAATGGGGAAAAATTGAGAGCTTCTCCCCCCTAAGGTCAGGAACCTGGCAGGGATGTCCACTATCACCACTGCTATTCAACATAGCACTAGAAGTCCTAGCCTCAGCAATCAGACAAAAGAAATAAAAGGCATCCAAATTAGAAAAGAAATCAAATTCTCACTCTTTGCAGATGATATGATACTTTATGTGGAAAACCCAAAAGACTCCACTCCAAAACTGCTAGAACTCATACAGGAATTCAGTAAAGTGTCAGGATATAAAATCAATACACAGAAATCAGTTGCATTTCTATACACCAATATCAAGACAGAAGAAAAAGAAATTAAGGAGTCGATCCCATTTACAATTGCACCCAAAACCATAAGATACCTAGGAATAAACTTAACTAAAGAGTCATAGAATCTATACTCTGAAAACTATAAAGTACTCATGAAAGATATTGAGGAAGATACAAAGAAATGGAAAAGTGTTCCATGCTTATGGGTTAGAAGAACAAATATTGTGAAAATGTATATGCTACCTAAAGCAATCTACACATTTAATGCCATCCCCATCAAAATACTATCAGTGTTTTTCAAAGAAATGGAACAAATAATCCTAAAATGTATATGGAACTGGAAAAGACCCTGAATAGCCAGAGGAATGTTAAAAAAGAAAACCAAAGTTGGTGGCATCACAATTCCAGACCTCAAGTTCTATTACAGAGCTGTAATCATTAAGACAGTATTGTACTGGCACAAAAACAGATACATAGATCAATGGAGCAGAATAGAGAGCCCAGAAATGGACCCTCAACTCTACGGTCAACTAATCTTCAACAAAGCAGGAAAGGATGTCCAATGGCATAAAAGACAGTCTCTTCAACAAATGGTGTTGGGAAAATTGGACAACCACGTGCAGAAGAATGAAATTGGACCATTTCCTTATACCACACACAAAAATAAACTCAAAATGGATGAAAGACCTCAAAGTGAGACAGGAACCAATCAAAATTCTTGAGAACATAGGTAACAACTTCTTCGAACTGAGCCACAGCAGCTTCTTCCTAGAAACATTGCCAAAGGCAAAGGAAGCAAGAGCAAAACAAACTATTGGAACTTCATCAAGATCCAAAGCTTTTGCACAGCAAAGGAAACAGTCAACAAAACCAAAAGACAACAGACAGAACAGGAAAATATATTTGCAAATGACATATCAGATAAAGGGCTAGTAACTAAACTCTATAAAGAACTTATCAAACTCAACACCCAAAGAACAAAGAATCCAGTCAAGAAATGGGCAGAAGACATGAACAGACATTTCTGCAAAGAAGACATCTATATGGGCAACAGAAACATGGAAAAGTGCTCAACATCACTCAGCATCAGGGAAATACAAATCAAAATCACAGTGAGACACCACCTCACACCAGTCAGAATGGTTAAAATTAACAAGTCATGAAACCACAGATGTTGGCAAGGATGTGGAGAAAGGGGAACTGCACCATTGGTAGGAATGCAAGCTGGTGCAGCCACTCTGGAAAACAGAATGGAGATTCTTCAAAATGTTTAAAATAGAGCTACTCTATAACACAAAATCACACTCCTGGGTATTTACCCTAAAGATACAAATGTAGTGATCCGAAGGGGCACATGCACCTGAATGTTTATAGCAGCAATGTCCACACTAGCCAAACTATGGGAAGAGCCTAGATGTCCACCAACAGATGAATGGATAAAGAAGATGTGGTATATATATACAATGGAATACTTTGCAGCCAACAAAAAATGGAAATCTTGCCATTTGCAACAATGTGGATAGAACTAGAGGGTATTATGCTAAGCAAAATAAGTCAGCCAGAGAAAGACAATTATCCTATGATCTCTTTGACATGAGGAATTTGAGAGGCAGGGAGGGGGCTTGTGAGGGGTGGGGAGGGAAAAAAATGAAACAAGATGGGACCAGGGAGGGAGAAAAACCATAAGAGACTCTTAATCTTGGGAAACAAACTGAGGGTTGCTGCGGGGAGGGGGGGAGTAGGGTGGCGGGGTTATGGACATTGGGGAGGGTATGTGCTATGGTGAGTGCTGTGAATTGTGTTAAGACTAATGATTCACCTACCTGTACCCCTGAAACAAATAATACATTATATGTTAATAAAAAAAAAAAAAAAGCTAAGCTCTGTGTGAGCCTTCATCTCCCTCTTCTCTATCACATCCAGGAGAATCCTGTAAGTCACATGTAGAAGATGACTGAGATTCTTTTGGCCTGATTAACAAAGATCTGAAAATATTTGGTAAGCAGTACTAATGGTAGCAATCACGTCAAAATGGGACAGTCCTAGAAATCAAAGTAAAGAAACATGCATTCCTTTGAGAAATATTTCTATTAGAGGGTTAACCGTCTAATCCTTCTCAAAAACAGGAATTCTTTTTTTTTTTTTCCCAAAGATCTGAAACAAATTACAGGCTGAAGAACCATATACAACTTTTGGAAAGGGATATATATATATATATATATATATACATATATATATATATATTGGGAATACATACTGGGATATTTATAGGGAATTTTAAGAAATTTTGACCCTCAAATTAACTTTAAATACAATAATTGCAAAATATTCATGCTGTTTTGTTCTGGAGTCAACCATATCTGAAATTCAAATCCAGAGTCATCTACGACGTGTGTGATATGGAGAAGCTGTCCAGCCTAACTTAGCTTTTCTCATCTGTAAAGTGAGAATGATGGCAGTAGCTATCCCATAAATATGAGGTCTCCATGTAAAATCCCCTCATAAATTCTTTTTAAAGTATTAGCCACTGTTCAACACCCAAGAATTCACGATAGCATACACATTCTTCATAGCACTGCTTGTAATAGTAGAAAATTTGAAATTCTCTAAAGTGCCAACCATGAAAAATTTATTCCATGTGTGTGTAAAGAAATACAGAGAGAGAAAAAGAATACTAAATCGTTATTTTGTTTAATATGATAGAATCAGATACATCGATCTGGAAAGATATCCATAATATATTGTGGGGTTGGGGAAAGCAATTTGCAGAACACAGTGCACAGTTGATTTCAAGTGTATGTGCTTACATATGAGACAGGATAAGTATATTAAGTCATAATAAGTCCTATAAAAATATTTTAAAGAGTATGTCACAGGCAGCAGTTAGTTGGGGATGGGGTACCATTTGAAAACGGGTGATCAAAATGGCCTTTTGAAGTTGAGCTGTAAATGGTAAGAACTTTTGTATAAAAAGGAAAGGTAGGAGCCAGCCCCTAGATGTTGGTCTGCAATTCCATTCTCCAGTAAAAAATTAAAATTAAAATTAAATTAAAATTTTTTAAAAACAGGACTCCTGGGAGAAATGGTTGATTCCAGGACTGGGGCAGAAAATATAGAAGATAAACCTGGAAAAAATTTAACTGCCATAAAGTGGGAAAATACTCACACACACACACACACACACACACACACACACACACACACACAAAAGGCTGGGGGCATATCGAAGGGACATAGGAGAAAACGAAAAGAGCTCCCGATGTCCAAAGTCGGGACAATTTTCAGCAAGAAAATAAATAGACATTGTTGGATTTTTACCCCAAAGTATAAATAAATATTCACGAGTCCATGTTAGTATAAATAAGTGAGTGAGTAAATAAACAAATGCACGAGAAGAGATGAACTCCTGTGACAAAAATTCCAGATAATTTGTGCAGTCTGCCCTCATGGCAGTGGTGCACAACTCCGGAACTCCGTAAGTGTGGGCTGAGCTAGGCGACTCCCTTCCAGAAAGCAGAGAATGGAAAGGGGGTGGGAGGAATGGATAACTCTGGAGGAGAGAGAAATATGACAAGCAATACCTCAGCTAGGAATCGGGTTTAACACCACCAGTGGTAAGTCAGGTTGATCGCCTGCCCCCTTATCATGTGACGAAGATAGCACTCTGCCTCCACGGTCACCCTTCCCGAAACCCCGGAACTCCAGCCTAATCATGAGAAAAACATCAGGCAAATCCCAAGTGAAGGACATTCTATAAAATATCTGCCCTCAAAACTCTCTAGGTTATCAAAGGCAGGGAACATCTGAGAAACTGTCACAGCTCAGAGGAAACTTTTTTTTTTTTAAGATTTTCATTTATTTATTTGACAGAGAGAGAGAGACAACGAGAGAGGGAACACAAGCAGGGGGAGTGGGAGAGGGAGAAGCAGGCTTCCCGCTGAGCGGGGAGCCCGATGTGGGACTCAATCCCAGGACCCTGGGATCATGACCTGAGCTGAAGGCAGACACTTAACAACTGAGCCACCCTGGCACCCTCAGAGGAGCCTTTAAGAAAAGAGAAAAAGAACCAAACCAACTACATGTGGTATCCTGAATGGAATTCTGGAACCACCAACAACAAAAGGACATCAGTGGGAAACTGAGGACTTTAAACGCATTGTGCACTTTACTTAATATTGTATCATTTTGACTTCATGAGTTGGGATGAATTGTTAACAGAGGGGGGAGCTCTACTATCTTTGCAACTTCTCTGTATATCTAAAGCTACTCTAAAATAAATATTTTTTAAAAGATGAACTGATGTCCATGAACAGGAGAAGGACTAAATTGTAATATCTTCATACCATGGAATACTAAGCAACAATAGAAAGGAGCAGATTGCTGGTGCTACATCATGCTACAACATGATTGTATCTTAAGGCTATTGTACTGAGTGAAAGAAGCCAAGCATCAAAGAGTACACACTGTAGGATACGTTCACCTGGCATTCTAGGATAGGCAAAAATAATCTATGGCAATAAATGTCAAATCAGTGATTATTTGGGAATTCCCAATAAGAGGAGAATCGACCAGGAAGGGCATGAGGGAATTTTCTGGGTTGATGGAAATACTTGGTGTCTAGATGTGCACTTGTCAAAGTTATTTGAATGGTATGCTTAAGATCTGGATTAATATAGAGATTAAATATATATCATAAATAAATGTAAAATATTGGGGTTCGTGGGTGGCTCAGTGGGTTAAGCCTCTGCCTTCAGCTCAGGTCATGATCTCAGGGTCCTGGGATCGAGCCCCGCATCCGGCTCTCCACTCAGCAGGGAGCCTGCTTCCTCCCCTTTCTGACTGCCTCTCTGCCTACTTGTGATCTCTGTCTCTCTATCAAATAAATAAAATCTTTTTTTTTAATGTAAAATATATTTTAAAATTTGAAATTTAAAATATATAAAATCAATGTAAAATGTATATTCATGTGTGAAAGGAAGGAAGAAAACGAGGGAGCAGGGGAAGAAAGATGTTTTTGAAGCCTAGGACATTTGATGTACAAGAAAAATTAAGACCCTAATCCTTTGCCTAACTAAATCATTTGTTTTTAACAAATAAACACATTTATAACACATTTATAACAAAAACAGGATCATTCTGCTCATATTGGTCTGTAGGCATTTTCTCAATTAACAACAGATCTTGTAACTTACCCTTCAATAAGAAGGCATCTACTGGGATGTTTGAGTCAATGAAAGAAAAAATCAGAAATATAACTGACGACTATGCCTAGTCTTCCCAAGCACTAATACTCGTCCACAGACATATAAATTAGTTTTTTTTAAAGCCTCATTATTCCTCTACTGTTATTACCAGGAATGTTAGTTATACTTCAAATCAATCAATCAGTCTCATTTTATGTTTCATATTGCCAAAAAATATGCTATCTTTATACTATTTTTATCAATTGAATAGTAGCTATAACTATAATGTTAATTCAAAGAAAAACTTTAGTAGATTCTTATAGCCACATGAAGTTAAAAGTAAAATTTCTATTTCTATACATACTGCTGTGGCTGAGAGGTGTCCTAAAGTGATCAAGAAAAGAACTTCAAGCTGAAAAACGTATGTCAGAAAAAATCTCTAGGGATGCCTGGATAGCTCAGTCAGTTAAGCATCTACCTTTGGCCCAAGTCATTATCCCAAGGTCCTGGAATCAAGTCCCGCATCAGTCTCCTTACTCAGTGGGGAGTCTGCTTCTCCCTCTGCTCCCTCTGCCCACTACTCCTCCTGATTGTGCTCTCTCTCTCTCTTTCTGACAAATAAATAAAATCGCTAAAAATAAAGAAAAAAAGAAAGACAAAATCTGTATAGAAAGTAGAATGAGAAAAAAAAAAAAAGGAAGAATAGGAGATTTCCAACTGGGTAAACTGGATAAGAACTTGCCTGTTTATTTTTAGAAGGAGGATGGTGGCTATCATATCACAGTAGTATTTATGTTCCACTAGATATAATTTTTAAGGTGATACAATAGTTTTATTGTTTTGTGTCACTATAAAAATGGATGAGAAATTGTCTCCTTCGTATTCATATACATCTGTGACTTAAAAAAAAAATTCAGGGGCAATATAAAAATGTACAAAGTGATCAGTAAGTTTTCAAAATTCTGTTGTGGGATGTGTGAGCAAAAATGTTTGAAGACCCTAAGCCTACCCAATACACATTTTTTTCTTCTTTCTTTTACTCCTTAAGCCAGATCTGCAGGCATTGTGCCCAGCTGGTGCCCAGCTGAAAATCCACCCTCTGGTTCTCTTTGCAGATACATTTGGCTAGGGGACTAAGTGCTAAAGACACCCTCATTTTTGCCACCCTTCCCTTCCACATGGGATGTGAAGACATGGCTGGAGCGCCAGCAGCCACTTTGACCATGCACCAAGAATAGTGGTGCCAAGGGACACCTGGGTAGCTCAGTTGGTTAAACAGCTGCCTTCGGCTCAGGTCATGATTCCAGCGTCCTGGGATCGAGTCCCACATCGGGCTCCTTGCTTGGCAGGGAGCCTGCTTCTCCCTCTGCCTCTGCCTGCCACTTTGCCTGTGCTTGCTCTCTCTCTCTCTCTCTAACAAATAAATAAATAAAATCTTTAAAAAAAAAAAAAAGAATAGTGGTGCCAAGGGACAAAAAAGCAAGTGGGTTCCAGATGACTCAGTCACCCCTCCACACCAATCCCAAATGCTACCTCCAGGATGCCTTCAGGTAGAGAAAAAATAAACCCATATATGTTTTAGTCGCTGTTATTTGGGGTTTTATGTTACACAGGGCCAAATCTAATCCGGACTGGTAGCGTGGCTACAGCATTCTTAGTATAAGCAATCAACTCTTGAACATTTAGATTTTCTCCATATTTTGCTACTTATTTTAACCAACATGGTGATCCTTAATGGCTGTATTGTCAGACAGATTTATAGCTATTTTTCTTGGAGATGGTCTAGGAAGTTAATTCCAGGGGAAGAATGTTTTCATACATAGTGCAAATTTTTCCTATGCAACGGTTAATTTACAGTCACATCAATAGCATTTGACACTTCAGAATCCCACATGCCTCATCACCATGGAGAAGTCTTCTTTCTGATATATTGCAATTTGATAGAAAGGGGGGGAAAGGCTCATTTGTACATTGGGTGCTAAAAATGTCAATGTTTTTTCTTGTTAATGTGCCATTAGCTATTCTGGCTTTTTATTATTTTTATTAAAGATTAGGAAAAAGAGCTAGGTGCTTCTGCTCCAGATGGAGTCATGGCTGGAGAACCAGAGGTGAGGGTATGTGTGGAGCCCCCACTCACTGAAAGCTCCCAGGGCAGCGGCGAGATCGTCTGTCTCAACCTTTGTGCAGTGCCCAGCTTACAGCAGGTGCTCACTAAATAATGTTTCATGTGTGAAAGCCACTCTCTTGTGATATGACTTTGAGCAAGCAATCTCCTGCTCTTGCCTCAGTTTCTGGTTTATAAACTAACAGGACTGGATGAGTCTATGCCATTGGTCTTTTCCAAGTTCAAGGACTTCTTATTTGGAGAGAGCCACATCTGACTAACACCGGCAAAGTGTTAGGTGGGAAGGACTCCCTTCCTCCGGGGCCAAATCTACTGCTGGGGAGACCAGAGGCACAAGAAGACAAAACAAACAGAAAAGGAGAATTGAACTTTTTTTGTTGTTGTTCCCTTGCTTCCACTTAGCTAGAAATCAAAGGCATGACAAAGGGAGTAAGAAACACCCAGAAAGCCCCTCCTCTCTTGAAATTGCCCTCTAAGGACAAGGCCAGTGTCTATTGGAGCCTGGATTTCATCGTGAAAAAATCTGTCAGTGAGGGATGGTGATAGGGATCTCGCAGGATTGAGATAAGTAGATCCCAGTGGGGACCCAGTCGATCCCGTGGGGACCCAGTCCCCAAGCCTTGTAAGTGTCAGGCAGCTGCGGCAGCGGTGTTTTTCCTAGAAAAGTCCCCACAGTGGGACTGGACACAGTTTCCAGCTACATCATTTCAGACTCTCACTCTCTGGTCCTCCTGGAGATTCTGAGAGTTTCCTGATCCCTTTTCAAAAATTCCTTTGCCACTTCAATGAGCCTGGGGAGATTCTGCTATCAGCGGGACCAGGACCGTAATAGCTCCCATCAGCCACCTCATTTGACAGACGATTTGGTCTCAATTCCAAAAGCAGAGCTTTGCTGGAAAGAAGTTTTAATTAGTCTACCCACACAGCTCAGCATCTGCTCCTGACTCAATCTGCCATGCATTCAAATTTTGTTCCAATCACTGTGTGTGCAACGTCTTCGGGACTCAACAGAAGCCCCTTAGAAACTGAGGTGGCCCCTCCACGTCCAGTGGGAAATAGTCAAAGGAGTAAGGGAGAATGAGGAGGTAAGGTCCCACGTGGTCCAAAGCAGGACCTTGGGCCCCATAACATGGGAAAGCAGCATCCAGCCCCGGCAACTGGCGTGAGATCAGAATGATAATGGATATGAAGACCCTTTGTCAGCTGTAGACTTAAGGGACCACTTCAGCCGTGTGTTTTTTCCATCTGTCTACCTCCCCTGGAAAGCAGGGACTGGATCCTGTTCTTTCCTCTTCCAGGACACTTACTCAGAGTGAGCAGGTCTCTCGGCCCAGGGGCGCGGTCAAAACAGGGGACATGGCGCCCTCTGGTGGGCTTAAATAGAAAGGGTATGGTTTGGGGGGGGTAGATTTTTTTTATGTATTTATTTTTATTTATTTATTTATTTGACAGAGAGAAATCACAAGTAGGCATAGAAGCAGGCAGAAAGAGAGGAGGAAGCAGGCTCCCTGCCAAGCAGAGAGCCCGATGCGGGACTCGATCCCAGGACCCCGAGATCATGACCTGAGCCAAAGGCAGAGGCTCAACCCACTGAGCCACCCTGGCGCCCAAGGGTATGGGTTTTAAACTGGTTAGAAAATCCCAACGACCAAGCTCAGAATTCTGGGTTCCAGAAGTGGAAGGAAGTTTTGACATTATTCAGTCTAACCTCCTCATTTACAGTTGGGACGATGACAAAAGACCTAAGAGGGAGAGTGACTTGCCTGAGGTCATATCAAGAATGAACATCAGAGCCAGATCCCAGTCCCTGATGCCCATACAGAGCCAAGTTCATGGTCTGGACACGAAGCACAGAAACCCTCACTTCTCGGTGTCCGTGTATCCCTGGACTCTTGGCACAGCTCAGCCATGCCCTCAAGGGACTGGGGCATTCCCCCTCCCTGTTACGTTGTAAAAAAGTTACATTATTTCTATTTTAAACCTACCATGTTAATATTCCAATTTTGATACAAGCAAACCTAGCAGTAACTATGGCAACCTCTTGGCGCCTTAAGAAGAAAATACTCTCAAGCATGACTAGATAATTCTAAGAGAGAAGAACAACGGAAGGACTGATTTTTCCATGAACTAGAGAAGTCCGTTATCTGAGACACCAGTACCTCCCATGGATGGTTATCTCTGAAGCTGTATCCGAGTCCAGAGGAACTGAAAGCAAATCTCCCTCACATGGACCCAACCGCCAACCTGAGAGTGACTTACGTAAGACCCACATTCTAATGTTGTCCAGTTAGCATCTTAATAAACGCCAAATGAAATTTTAGAAGCATTTGCATTAGCCCCTAAATCTTTTTAGAACCTGGAAAGGTCATGGGGAAGACTTTGTCCAAGGGAAGGCTCAAATAAGTCACCTGGCTCTGTCCCCAGAGACGGCAGATGGAATCTGGAGTGAATCATTTCCCTCCACACACCAGATGCTGCAGGCATTATAGGGTCACTGAGAATAATTAATGGGCTTTACCTCAGGATCAGAAACACCACAAATGCACAGCCTATTAGTCATCCAAGAAGGCATAGCCTGAATATTTCTCTCATTCCTTGACAGCACCCCAAAGCTTGGCTTGATTCACTCCTCTGTTTCTTTATTATTATTACTCGACAAAAACAATTGTTTATAGTACCACTATTCCAAGAAACTTACATGGCTTAACTCAATCCCCACCAGGACTCAATAGAGAAGGCAAAATTATCCCCATTTACAGATGGAAACGCTGAGCTTCAGAGAGGGGAAGTCACTCACCCAAGATCAAACAGCTCGTAAGTGAAGAGTCAGAATTTGAAGCCAAACCCACCCGACTTCCGAGTCATGGCTCAGTCCCACGCTGAAGATTATCCATGCAGATGTAGACCAACTTCTTCACCATCCCTCATCCCAGTAGGGAGTACTGGGACATCCCAGTAGGATGTTAGTCAGGGGTTGAAGGTCAAAATTGCAAAAGGTCCTGTTTGCCTCCCCAAGGCATCTCTCGATTGGCTTTTCATGCTCATTCTAAGCATGTCTGCCCTCACTCTGCCTCCTTCTAGCAACACAGGTGTGTACATACCATCAAAGAGAGGAAGTGACACCACCTTGGGGGCTCATTTGGTGTTTCCTCCTTCTGAAGGCAATACGATATTTTCAGAAGGAATGAAGGCTTTGGGGTAAGATGGACCGGGATTGGAAACCCAACTCTGCTGTCCTGGCTAGCTCTTTGTCCTTGGATATTTACTCACTCTGGACATCTTCTCCGCATCTTAGAAAACGTGGACAATAATGTCAACATGACACGGTCATTTTGACAATTAATTGAGACTCATCTGTGAGTGTCCAGCAGTAGCCCGCAGGCAGGCATGCAGTAGGCGATCAGGAAATGGTAGCATTTAGACCATCAGCCTGCTTTCACTCTCCTGGGAGAGGGAGAAGCTGGGGAAGGACAGCATGTGTTTTGAAGGGATGTTTTGAGCCATGAGGATGCTCCAAAAATTCCTGGGATTGAGAAAAGAAAGTGCTGGGGCTCACATGTGGAAGACACTTAAGCAATCTATGAATGTGTCCTAGGCCACAAAAGCATAGAGGAATACCAGGCCTGTGGCCACAGGCAGGAGCACTGGAACCCATGGGCCCCCGGGCTAATTCTGGCTCCTCTCAGCAGCCATGCGACCTGGTAGCAAGCTGCTCAGACTCCCTGTGCCTTACCTTCCCATCAGTAGAAGGGATAATAGCAGAAGGGATAATGGCAGATAGGGTTGTATAAGGCTTACAAAACAAAGTCCACGAACTGTGACCATGAGGGTGCCTAGCACACAGCAAGGGCGTTGAGAGAAGCCGGCTCTCGCTGGCCTTGAGCCACCACGGGAAGCTGGACTCTGTGTGGCCACCCGGATTCATGCATAGGCCCGGCTCCCACCCTCGGAGCCCCTGTTTTTGATTTCAAGTTTCTCAAGCACAGAAAATATTTGCCATGTCACAAAAGCCCTTGGACTTGGAGATCCTTAGATCCATTTGTAGGGGAAGAAGAGGACTTGGGAACTTGTGCAGGTTCCCAAGGCAAGGATTTGAACCAGGTTTTCTGCCTCCAATAGTCGGGGATCTTTTCCTAGTACGGTCATCCTGCAGAAAAATCTTTTTAGGGGGGAATCTCTGTCCTTGGAAGGAAAAGTTTGTTCTTTTAGAAACACACAACAGACATTCGAAGTCAAGATCAGCAAAGGAGGTAGATTTGGGAGTAGCCCCATAGGAATTTGACCTTGAAAGAGAACAGACTTCGGGCTCTGGGGCAAGATGTATTGCTAAACTGGGCCTCCATTTCCTCATCTGTAAAATGAGTTTGTTGGACAATGTGACCTTGAAGAGACCTTTAGGAAAGGTTTGAACAATGTCAACCCCAGTGGCCTCATGCTTGATGCTGGATGCATGTTTAGCTAAATCTTGTTTAAATTATTGTTGACTTTATTGTGTAGGGGCTTCCAAAACAACCAGGACAATCACTTTATCTTACAGGCAAAAAGGTATTAAATCTTGGTGAGGAAAAACAACCCCCAACCATCTTCTGCCTCATCCCCAGTGGTACTCCCCGAATTTATTTGTTGTGCGACAAAATCTCTAACATCTAAAATTAACATCAGAGTTTCTCCCCTCTCCCACTTCATCATCTCTGAGAGGTTCTATAGATTGGAGAATTGCTTATAATGATGACGGAATAACTCATTTTAAAAGTTGCAAACTGAGAATACAAGTTTCCTGCCTTATCTTTGGTCCTGAAAGGAAAATTCTGTCTACTACCAAATAAAGGGGGAAAAGCAATTATCTGAGATGAAAACCCCCAGCCTATCACTATGCGTCTAGAAGATGGAATTCATTGATCAGAGTCAAGTTTCTGGGTCTAGGTAGAAAAAACTAAGGTCCCTCCATCATTAATTTCAATAGAATCTAAAATAATAGGATACAGCCAGGCCAATATACAATGAAATCTAATGTTCCCTGTTCCCTAAGACACCTGCTGTCGGCGCACAGGTGGGTGGGAAGCATGTTCACACTCAGAGTTGCTCAGAAACGAGTTCCAAAGCCACCAGGCTTTCTTCTCTTTTAGTTACAATAGATTTCAAATATTTAGAAAAAGGGAGAGAATCGTACCAATAAGTACACGCTAACCCAGATTTAATAAGTGCTGACATTTTGCCATATACGCTGCAGGGTGTTTTCAGGCAATAAAATGTTACAGATGCCATTGAAATTTCACGGCCCGGCCCGCCTCCCATTCATTTTACTACTTCCCCCAAATCACCACTATCCTGACAGGGGGCTCTGCAGCTCCAAGCAGCTTTTTACACACATGCATACGTGTGTCCTGCTTTGCTTTTTCTCACTGTGGCAAGGCAGTCATGATAAAAATTTACCACTTCAATCACTGCAGAGCATTAAATCCAATGTGCCTTCACAACGTTGGGTAACTATGACCACTATTGAAGTCCAGAACATTCCATCCTCACAAAAGGAAACCTTCTCCCCTTTTAACAATCCCATCCTCCTCTCCCCAGCCCCTGGCAACCACAGGTCTTACTGATATTTCTACAGATTGGCATATTCTGGACATTGTCCTATAAATGGAATTACACAACCTGTGGTCTTTTGAGTCTGGCTTCTTCTACATAGCTTGGCTCATCCATATGGTAGCATGTGGGAGCCCTCTGTTCTTTTTCATGGCTGAATAATATTCCCTCTTGTGGCTAGACCACGTCTCCTGTATCCACTTTACTGTTGTTGGGCCCTTTGTCTGCTTTCACTTTTTGGCTAGTGTGAATAATTCTGCTATGACTATTCATATGCAAGTTGTGTGGACAAATAGCTTTGAGTCTCTTGAGTAGACATCAGGGAGTAGGTTGCTGGGTCATGTGGTAACTCCACATTCAACGTTTCGAGGAATTGCCTACCTGTTTCCAAGACTCTGCATGTTTTTTAACAGGTATCCTCTCACATCTGCCTTCTCAATTCACCATGATGTTTTGGAGAGTTTTCCAATTTTGTGGTTAGCTGTAGTTCACCCAGATGCCGTTGCACAAACAAAACCACTGTCCACTTGCCATTCTCCTATTGCTGGATATTTAGGTTGCTCCCAGTCTTCCACTGCCAGAAATCACGCTGCCATGAATGGAGTTTCAAAGTCCTCCGTCTGTGGGCCAGATCTGTAAAGCCAGAGACCCTCTCAGACGACTCACTGTCCTATTCTTATTTGACAGCTGCCCGCCAAGTCTCTTTGGGTCATGGTTCTGGGTTGTGGGTGGAGACTTCAAGCAAGCAAGCTGAAGGAACACATCAGACCATGCCCCCAAAATACCTGAAGTTCTCAGAACAGAGGGCAGTCCTAATATTATCTCCAATTTCTGGCTGTCCTCCTTGGAAGGGGATTATCCAGCCCCTCTCAGTGCTCTGTGACCTGTGGTGCATCCTCAGAAGAGGGCCATCCAGCCCCTGTCCCCACCCCACCCCAGACATCAGGTGTGGCCCTGTGACTGGGGTGGCCTCTGGCTGCGAGCAATGACGGTGTAAGCAAGACAGGAGCAGGAGTTTGGGGAGTGGTCTGCTGCCTCTCCCAGAGGAGGGCTTCTTCCTCAGCCTGGCCCCCTGCATGAAATCAAAGCACGAGGAGCAGAGCCACGACTGGCCCCCAGGGACCTACAGAGTCAACAAGACAGCTTTTCCTTGGTGCAAGCCTCTGACTTGGTGATGGCATTCATTCCCAAAGAATAACTCACCACAAGTGAATGCAAAGCATTTCTTCTTTATCCCTATCCCCCAGACTTCTCTGCCCTTGTGACCTGGAGGTCCACCTGTCTGATGCTTAAACCCTTGGAGGCATCAGTCCAATTAAAATGCATTTACCGGGACGCCTGGGTGGCTCAGTTGGTTAAGCAGCTGCCTTCAGCTCAGGTCATGATCCCAGAGTCCTGGGATCGAGTCCCACATGGGGCTCCTTGCTCAGCAGGGAGCCTGCTTCTCCCTCCGCCTCTGCCTGCCTCTCTGTCTGTCTGTGCTCCCGCTCGCTCTCGCTCTCTCTAACAAATAAATAAATAAAATCTTAAAAATAAAATAAAATGCATTTACCAAGTTTGGACCCTTCCTCGGGCCCTGCCCAGAGCTTGGGCTTGCCCAGCATGGGACGACAGTCCTCACAGACAACATCCACGAGAATCGGCTCCAGGCCAGGCATATTCATGCAGACAGAGTGTCATTTGCCTTCATGTCTCCCAAATGAGGCAAACATCGTGATTATCCCCATTTATTGAGGAGGAAACTGAGGCTTCAAAATATTAAGCCAGTGTCCTCAGGGGACCCTTGATGTGCTCCCATCACGCCCGCTGTCTGTCTGTGCCGGGGACTTGGCAAAGGTAAGCAGGCAGACTGGCACAATTCTTACCCCGGAGGAGACGACCACGGAGAAGGAAAGTTTTTTAATGCTAACTTCTTTCCATGAACATGAATTCTGCAGACAGGCAAATCCATGGAGACAGAAAGCAGATGGGGGTGAGGGGGCGGGGCAGGGCGGGGACAGGGACCAGCTGCTGAAGGTGTGCGCAGAGATGGTGAAAAGTGTCAGGAACCAGGCGGTGGTGGCGGTCCAGCAATACTGTGAAGGTACTACATGTCACTAAGGGTAAGTTTTACATGATGCATATTTTGTCACAGTGAAAATAACACCAACCATACAAGTGTGTATAGTTGCATTGAGACCTGTAGAGAAAGCATTCAGGGAGCTATCAGCCCACAGGAAAGGGAAGCATGCCTCGGTCTGGGGGGCCAGGGATGCTTCTCAGAGGAAGCCCGTTATCACCACACAGTGTCCTGAGTGCCTCAGTGGAGACAGGACCTCCCTCTTTGCAGCAGCCACGTTGCATGAGTATTTATTCATTTCCCCATTGGGAGCAGTCTTACTCGTTCGCTCACCAGGTTTATTTGGAGTACAGAGACTGTATAGACCCCCGACCCTGTGGTAAAACAACAAAGACCCTGCCCTTGGCCGGAGAGGGTGGGTGTACTTGTATTTTGGGGGGAAGAGGAGTGGCGGATGGGCTAGCAAGTCAGCACCAGGTAGTTAGGACAGAGGAGCAGAGGAAAGAAACAAAATGAGGCCAGGACAGGAAGAAGAGGCAAGCCACAGGAATGCAGCTGCCCTGGGGGCAAGATGTGAGGGAAAAGGAATCAGCCTGGCACAGAGCAGACAGCAGGGGCTCCAGGCAGGGATTCTAAGAAGCAGGCAAGTTTTTAGATCACAGCTCTGCAGCCACGTCCCAGGACTCAGGTTGTTTACTTTCCTTCCAGTCCTGAATAAACATGCTGAAATCAGATGCAGACCAAGTCTTCCACCAAAATGTATTAATAAGCAAGAAGGCTGCCCGGCATCTTCTCCCTCCGTTCCTCCCTTCTTCTCTCCCTCCCTCCCTCTCTACAGCAACGTTTCGAGACACCCAATCCTGGACGGTAGGATTTGGTGACAGCAAGCCCCAAATTACTAGAAGTGTCAAACCCGTGAAGCCCCACTCCCTGTGAGCAACAGGAGTGCATTTGGACCAGGAAAACATCTTTGTTTGAGGCTCTTTGCACTTCCCTTTCACAACCTTAGCTCATGGCTGACTCCAGGCACCCATGTTCGCATTTTTCAGACAATGGAACTTGGACGCCATGACAAATGCTTTAGGAAAGCAAAAGTGATGCTAGAAGTCAGCTCCAAACCCCAAGCCCAGCTCATCCACTCCTGTGATCTCCCTCAGCAAGCTCCTAATCTCCCTGAGCCTCAGTTTCTCCATCAGAGGTCACCAACAGGACCTAGAGGGTAGAGCAAATGTACATCAAGACCTTGGGAGAAAGTGGGAACAGAAGTTGGCCTTGCTGCTTCAGCCTGCTTCCTGGCTCCTCAGGGCCGGCCCTCCCCAAGACCAAGGACAAGGGCAGCTCAAAATAACAAGGAAACATACTTGTGTTTCTACAGTGGCTGCTTCCTGGGAAGCCCTGGGATGGCCTGTTCCAGCTGCCTCACCCACAAGGTTTCTGATTCACTAGGTCCAGGTGGAGCCCGAGAATCTGCATTGCTGGTCATTCCTGAGAGACGCCGATGCCACAGGGCCACTGGCCAGGGAACCACACTTTATTGAACATCCTTCACCGCTTTCCTGAAAACCCTCTGAGGACACGGAAGAAGGAGATTGATAGCTTCTTACACACACCAAAGTTCCTAAAAATACTCCAACATTCCTCCCTCCCACAAAGTTCTCTCCCTCATGGTGCCTGCTCACAGGGTCCTCTTCCCTAGTCTTTCTCACTTGGTTCAAATTCTAGAAGCTTTTCCCTCCCCCTGCCCTGGAGACTTCCACCCTGTCCCTCTCCACACCCCAATGGGCAACGTCAACCAAGGGCGCTTCTTGCAAGATGAAGGAGGGATAACCAGGTCAAGCAAGGTTCCTGCCATCACTTCTGCTCACCTGTATAATGTCACCTTCAGACAGATCCAGTCCATAAAAGTATGTGAGGTGCATGGTGTGTATCAGACATTCCCTGAGGGTCCAACTCCTGCCCTCAGTGAACTCATGTCTAATGGCTTTTGGGGGGACAGAGAGACCCCTACCGTGCCATGGCCATCTCTGTGGTAGGACCTGTGGGTGCCCAGAAACTAGGACAAAGTCAGGGTTCTCAGAGAAGACAGCGCTTTAGGCTGACACTTGAGGGACAAGCAGGAGTTGGTCAGGCAAAGACGCAGGAAGAGAAGCTTCCAAGCAAAGGGAAAAGAATGTGCAGAGGAGTTGAAGCAAGAGAGGGGTAGAGTATTTAAGTTACCAAATCAAAGAGGTGAGACGTCTTAGGGACCGGGAGAATGTGTGAGTGAAGAACCTGGTTTCCAAAACTCTAGGGAGGATGACCTGTAGGCATCAGACTAGGCTCTGTGAGGACGAAGAGATTAAAGAAAGCAGGGTCAGCTAGGCGTCCAGGAAAGGAAAGACAAGGAGGAGCCACCCCAGGCCGTCCCAAAGGTGTCCAGATCTCCAGATCTCTCAGCACAGGGGGCCCCTCCGTGGAAGGGCTCTCCCCTGACTTCCCCACCTGGAACGGGGACCCGGGGGGGAAGCTTTAGGAACATGGATCCGCCTGTCCTCCCCACAGTCCCGGGAGGGGGCTCTGTGAGTACAGCCTCCCGTGTGGATGAGGACCTTGAGCACCCAGAGGTCACACAACTTGTCCTAGGTCACACAACTGGTGATGACGAAGCCAAGACTCGAATCCCAACAGGACTTGAGTGTTCTAACTGCTTTGCCTTAGCGGCTCTAGAGAGGAAGAAACACACCCTTTCTTACTCTCCTCAGCCCAATCCCAGCATTCCCAAACAATTCCTGACGAGCATCGAGCATGGCTCCAGGGAACGAAGTGCCGCTCCAGCCCTCAGAGAGTCCGGACCATGCAGGGGGTGCATTTTCATGAGAAACTGCCCTTGACATCAGGGGTGTGTGTGTGTGTGTGTGTGTGTGTGTGTGTGTGTGTGTGTATCATTCTTTCTGAGTTGGTCGGTGACTCAGTTCTGGAACCAAGCAAAGCCTGGTTCACGGTCTACCTCTAGTCCCTACAAGCTGTGTTGTAGGGCAAGTTGTACGGGAACTCCTGGAGCCTCCATGTCCCCATTTATAAAGTGAAAAGAGGGTGGTACTTGCCCCATGGGGCTGCTGGGTACAGCACCAAGGAGGCGCCTGGTACAGGGGCAGAGCCCTGTCAAGGGCGACTGGTGATTTCCATTCTTGGTGGGCTGACCCCGGGTTTCTGAACTTGCAGAACAGAGGGCCGCCAAGATGGAGATCTCACCAGGATACCTGCCATTTTGTGGGCCCCAGTCTGGTTGTCAGCAGGTCTCCCAGGCCACTTCATGAGGCCCATTCCTCTCACCCTCCTGCCTTCTCTGCACACCCCCAGGATGAGAAACCCTGTTCCCAACTCAGCAAGCAGCGGATGTTGGAGACGATGCAGAGAAAGGCGAACCTTCTTACACTGTTGGTGGGAATGCAAGCTGGTGCAGACACTCTGGAAAATAGAATGGAGGTTCCTCGAAAAGTTAAAAACAGAGCTACCCTACGACCCGGCAAGTGCACTACTAGGTATCTATCCGAAGGACACAGAGTGATTTGAAGGGGCAACTGCACCCCAATGTTTATAGCAGTAATGTCTACGGTAGCCAAACTATGGAAGGAACCTAGATGTCCATCGACAGATGAATGGATAAAGAAGATGTGATGTATATCTATATAATATAATATTACTCATCCACCAAAAAGAATGAAATCTGGCCTTTTGCAATGTCATGGGTGGAACTGGAGGGTATTATGCTGAGTGAAATAAGTCAGAGAAAAACGAAGACCATAGGATTTCCCTCATATGTGGAATTTAAGAAACAAAACAGGTGAACATAGGGGAAGGAAAGGAAAAATATAGTAAGATGGAAACAGAGAGGGAGACAAACCATAAGGGTTGCTGAACTCTAGGAAACAGACTGTGGGTTGCCGGAGGGAGACAGTGCGTGGAGGGATGGGGTCACTGGGTGATGGGCCTTAGGGAGGGCAATTGATGTAATGAGCACGGGGTGTGGTATGCAACTGATGAATCACAAGACCAGTTATGAGCTTGCTGGGACGGCCATAGCAAAGTACCACAGAGCAGGGCTTAAACAACAGGCATTTTTTCCCCTATAGCTCCAGAGACCAGAAGTCCAAGATCAAGGTGTCAGCAGAGTTGGTTTCTTCTGAGGAAGAAACCCTCTCCTCACCTTGCAAATGGCGGTCGTCTCCCTCTGTCCTCCCATGGTCCCCCCCGCCAAGTGTCCATGTCCTAACTTCCTCTTCCTATAAGGAATTCAGTCATACTGAATTAGGGCCCACCCTAATGACCTCATTTTTTAATTAATTATCTCTTTTTAAACCCTATTTTTAAGGTGCCTGGGTCACTAAGTTGGTTAAGCAACAGCCTTCGGCTCAGGTCACAATCCTGGAGCCCTGGGATCGGATCGTGCATCAGGCTCCCTGCTCAGTGGGGTGTCTGCTTCTCCCTCTGACCCTCCCCTCTCTCATCCTTTTTCTCTTTCAAGTAAGTAAACAAATAAAATCTTTTTTAAAAATAAACCCTATATTTAAATATAGCCATAATCTGAGGGATTGGGGGTGACGACTTTGACACATGAATTTCCAGGGGGAGCACAACTCAGCCTAGAATGTCAGTTATGTAATGCACCTGGTGTAGTGTTGGGCATTTATAAGCGCTCAAGAAGTGGTTCCAGGGGCACCTGGGTGGCTCAGTGGGTTAAAGCCGCTGCCTTCGGCTCAGGTCATGATCCCAGGGTCGTGGGATCGAGCCCCGCATCAGGCTCTCCACTCTGCAGACAGCCTGCTTCCTCCTCTCTCTCTGCCTGCCTCTCTGCCTACTTGTGATCTCTGTCAAATAAATAAATAAAATCTTAAAAAAAAAAAAAAAAAGAAAGAAAGTGGTTCCAAAGGTAAGGGTGATGACCAGAGACAATGACTCCCTCCAGACTGGGAAACGCTATGACAGGGTGACAAGCCACAGCTCAGGAGCCCCTGGGAAGTCCATCTGGGTCAAAGGGGGTCCTGGGAGCTGGGAGGCCATGCACCTAATGAATTTGTGCATCCATTGATTTTGGAGTCAGAGTCACATAGGGTTTGGACCTCATGGCAGCACTCAGCCACAGAAGACCCTGAGCAAATCATCGTGTTGTAGCTAAGCCTCGACTTCCCTCATGCGTCGAGGTGACATCTGACAGAGCCCAGCGTGGGGAGCGGCGCTGCGCACACACTGTCCTCCAGCTGTAAGCAGGAAGACCAGCCTGGCCATCTGCCCATCAGGACCCAGGCCCCTCTCAGGGGCTCAGAGTCTGCAGCCCTTGACCTGGAATAATCATTCCAGCTCCACGGGGTTGTTGTAAGGTGGAAATGAGTCAAGGTGTGTGAAAGCATTCTGTCATCTGCAGAGTGCTCCGGGCAGGTCAGGTGCTAGCCTCCTTTCGGGACGCATCGCCTCAGAGGTCTTCGTGAAAGAGTGTTCACACCTACGCACCCGATTCCAAGAAAAAACACAAGAGGTGGGGGCCGCGTGGTTTCATCCCTCATGACTCACAAGGGCCACTCCTGCAGGCTATTCAAATCCTGTGGCTAGAGCCGCTGTGCATTTTGACTCTTCAGCCAAGTTTGCTAACCCCGCCCTAAGGCTGCACCTCGCACCCACGCTTCTCTGGTCCAGAGGGAGGGAGTGGAGGGGCCAAGGTGATAGGGAAATTCATCCCAAGACCACCGACCCTCACAGGGGAGGGGTGCCAACAGCAGGGAAGCCAGGAGTGGGCACGAATCTTCTGGTCCAGGAGCGGATGCTCGCCTCTGACAGCAGGAGGTCCAAGTAGAAAAGTCCAGGAGGTGGCAGGAGATCCTAGGCCGGGGATGGGCAGGGAATGATAAACGAGGATATCACCTGCGGTGAGGCTAGAATTGCAGAAATGAGTCGGAGCACAGAAAAGAGAAGAAAGAGAGGGAACAGGAGAAGAGGAGGGGAAGGACAGGGAGTAAAGGGGGAAACCTCAGAGAATACCGACATTCTGGATCCTAGGAAGAAAGGGAGCCAACGCCCTGGTAGGTGAAGTGGCCCAGGATGACGAGTAGAAGAGCAGAGCCCTGAGGGGCTGGAAGGGGTCTCCCTCCGGCCCTGGAACAAAGACCATAGGCAGAGCGGGTGAAAGGACAAAGTTTGTTTTCTCATAGCTGTGGAAGCTCGTCATCTGAGGTCGTCTGAGAACCCCAGCAGGGAAGGGTTCTGGGGAGGGGGGGTCTCCCCTCCTGGCTGCCAGACGGGCCACCTTCCTGCTGCGTGGTGGGCTTTGGAGCATCTCTTCTCATAAGGACACTAAGTCGATCTGGACGAGGCTCCACCCTTACTAAGCAGATAACCTCATCACTCCCCTAAGGCCCCTGGCTCCATAAGGTGAGGGCTTCAATAATATGGGACAAAGTCGGATAGTTTTCAAACAGGCCCATTTGGGGCAAAAAGAAGTAGAGAGAGGTAGTACAAAGGTTAGAAGCTTGAGGGCCTCCTTAAGAGCAAGGGAGTCTGTCTCAGCCCGCCCCTGGAGCCCTCTGGAAGAAGTTGCCTCTGGAAGGCTCTGTGCTTTGAGAGAGAGGGAGCGGGAAGCTGCATTTCCCCACCCACCCAACGCCTTACTGCAAAACTGGCGGTGATTAGCTTTAGATTAATTTTGAGAGCCATCATTTTCTCAAAAATAGGTTTAGCTTCAGAGCAAACACTGAGGCCCATTTCTTTGCATGTTTAATTAGGGGAAAGCTGTTTCCCTGATGTGACTCTGCCCGCGACAAGAGGCCCAGGCCCCCGAAAGGCTCCCAGCAACGGTCCAGGCAGGACAGGGAGGACTGAAGTTGGGGGAAGCAGGGAGGTCCGGAGGAGCACAGAAGAAGGGCATTTAATTGAGCTGGTAGGTGGAGGGGAGAGAGGCAGGTCTGGAAGCCTTCCTAGAGGAGGTGATATCTGAGTTAGGAACTCCAGGCAGAGTTTTATAGGTGAGAGTATGAGGAGGGAAGGGCAGCCTTCTAAGCCAAAGCCTGGGAATGAGAGAAAAGCTCATGCATTTGAGCCTGCCCCTGGTTCAGAGAGGAGGAGGGGACAGGCTGGCAGTGTCAGCACCCCAAGAACCAGGAAGTTCTGTAGTAGTGGATTCTTTCCCGAGAGCAATGGGGAGCCACTGAAGAGTTTGAGAGAGAGCATGGCTTGATCCAACTTGATTTGTTCCTTCCTTTGTATGTTTTGAGGAAGTGGGAACTGAACCTTGGACGCAGGCACCATAGTCACGGGGCGTTTCCTCAGCCACTTTACAAAGGCCCCCCTGCTTCGCGTCCCCCATTGATTTCTTTTTTGTTGAGGCAATAGATTTTTACCATTTGGTTTCACCAAGCCTTCGAGGCATACCTGAGATGAAATGACAACAGTTGCTTTGCGGAATATAATGAAGAGAAAAATTGCCTAGCCCATTTTATAAGCTATTATAACCTTGATGCTGAAACCTGATAGGGAAGGCACTATGAAAAAAAATGTAAGTTGCAGTTAAACATGGCCCTAGACTTCCTAAAATCTTCGATGAAAAGCTAGGAACTTGAACTCGGCAATGTGTGAAATATCTTATGATCCAATATTGCCCCAAACGTAGCCCTCCAGATAATGCACTCATGGAGTTTAGCTGTTGAGCTGAATGGGGTCTCCCCCACCCCCAAATTCACATGTTGAAGCCCTAACCTCCCCAGGGACCTCAGAATGTGACTGTATTTTGCGATAAGGTCTTGAAAGAGATAATTAAGCTAAAATAAGGTCGTCAGGGTAGGTCTTAATCTTGGACTTCTGACTGCTAAGTCAGGAGAAAATAAATTTCTGTGGTTTAAGTCACCCAGCCCGTGGTACGTCAGCGTGGCTAAACTCTAGCAAACTAACACAGAACCACAGTATAAGAACAAAGTAGAAAATCCCTAGGAACATATCAGCAAATATGGTAAAAGCAGTTAGTAAAATTCAGTGCTTCTTTCAAAACTTTCTTTGGGGGGTAATGTACCTATGGGGAAATATGCGCATCCTAACTATACAGTCAATGAATTTTCTTTTTATTTATTTATTTGACAGATAGAGATCACAAGTAGGCAGAGAGGCAGGCAGAGAAAGCAGGGGAAGCAGGCTCCCTGCTGAGCAGAAAGCCCGTTGTGGGCTCTATCCCAGGACCCTGGGATCATGACCTGAGCTGAAGGCAGAGGCTTTAACCCACTTAGCCATCCAGGCGCCCCCAGTCAATGAATTTTCATCCCCTACGCACAGCTCTGTGACTAGCACCGGGAGCAGCAAACGGAGCAAGGATCCCGGGGGCTTCCTCATGCCCTCTTCGAAATCAACGGGCCTGTTAGCTTCTGAATTGCTTCCCCCACCAATGGATATGCTGACGTCCATGCAGTATTATTGCATTTGGAAATAGGGCCTTTAAGAAGGTCATTGATGTTCAGTGAGGTCATAAAGTAGGGCTCTAATCCAACAGGCCTGCTGTTCTTATAAAAAGAAGAAGGGAAACTAGGGAGGCATGCATCAAAGAAAAGGCCATGTGAGGAGAGAGCAGGGAGCAAACCATGGAGATCTCGGGAGAATTCACGCCTGCCCACACCTTCACCTTGAACTTCCAGCCTCCAGAAGCATGAGCAAATACATTTCTGTTGTTGAAACCACCCAGTCTGTGGTATTTTGTTATGACAGCCTAAGAAGACTAATAAATACAACACCTCCCTCCTGTTTTTTTTATTACCTTTTTTATACCCACTTGATATATATCCAACTCTAAAACAATGACCTCCAGTGGCACGAGCAGGGTAATAAGAAGAAAAGGTCCTGACACACTGTCAGCTCAGAAGAAGCATCCCCCTATATATCATAGTGCTGAGCGAACGGAGCAAGACAGAGAGTGGATTCCGGGGCATGTAAAGCACACGTGTGCGTGTTTTGGTAAAAATGTGTACACATGTGTGTTTTCAATCTGCCTACAACGCCTCTGCAAAGATAGCATTCATAGCTAACTGTGTTCTCATTTATTTCTAGTCTTTTTCAAGTAATTCTTACAATTGTTTAAAATCTACCCACGCTGGCGTATGCAGAACTGGTTTGCGGATTCTTTTTTCTCACGCACATGCACCGCATTTGATTTTTCCATTCCATTCCATGGTGTGCTCCGGAGAGCCACAGTCATCCTGCTAACAAAGGTAGTGCTGTGGGGAACATGTTGGAACATGTCCCCTTGAGCATCTGTGCAGAGGACCTGAGGCCTCACCAGTGCGTACGGATACATCACTTTGTCTACATTCTGCCTTGTGGCTCCCTCCAGTCACAGGATCAGTCTACACCCCATCAACAGTGCACAAGAGTCCCAGGTTCCCCACATCCCTGGGACCAGTTGACTTTATCCAACTGCCCATGTTTTCCAGTCCAAGGAGTGTAACGTAACAGTTCGCTGTTGTGTTCCTTGATAACGGTTCACTGTTGTGTTAATTTGTATTTAATCCTTAGGGATTTTGAGGGGCTCTTTATGTATTTATGAGCCAGTAAGTTTTCCTTCTCTGAATTGCTTATTTGTCAATGTTCTGTTGGGTTCCTTGTCTTTTCCTTCATGATGTATAAGACTTCCTGAATATTCTGAGTTTTAGTCACATGTGGGTTGTAGATATGACGTCTGTTTGTGACACTTGTCTACAGCAAGATTGCACAACCTCAGCACTATTGACATTTTGGCTAGATACTTCTTCATCTGGGGATTGTCCTCCACGTTGAAGGATGTTTGCCAACACCCATGACCTCCACCCACTAGATGCCAACAGCAATTTCGAACCAGCTGTGACAATCAAAAAAAAAAAAAATCTCTCTAGACATTGCCAAATGTCCTGGGGTAGGGAACAAAATCACCCCCCCTGTTGAGAACCTCTGGTAGAGAGGTTGTCTCTCCACTGGATGTTGCTCCCGTTGATTAGAAACTCATAATTTTTATTAAAGAAATAAAAGTCATTCATTTTTCATGTTACTCTTTGTGGGTTTTGTTTGAAAAGACTTCATCACTCTTAGTTATAAAAATCTTCATTTATCCAATCTACAATTTACATTTATCCAATCAGCTTTATTGTTTAACTTTTGACATTTAAGTCTTTAATTTATTGGGAGTCCACTTTTGTTTTCCAGTTAAAGTGATGATCCAGTTTTATTCTGATATTTGTAGTCAGTCAGTTTTCCAAGGCCATCTAAAGCTCACTGGAAGCCTTCCTGTTGAACTGTGGGGCTGTGTTCATTACGTGTCAAGCTCCCTTCTAGGCCTGGTCTGTCTCTGAGCTCTCTGCCCTCTCCCATTGGTCTGTTTCCCTGTTCTTCCATCAGAATCATGTAATTCTTCTATTACTATGGCTTTTTAATATATTTTAATATCTAGGAGACAAGTCCCTTCTCTTTTTTAAATTTGACTCAGCTATCTGCAGGCCTTTATGCTTTTTAATTTCAGGGTAAGTTTGTCAAGTTTCTCAACATATCCGTCTGGAATTCTGCCTGCAATTGCATCGAACTTAGAAATCAGTCCAAAGAGAATTGATATCTGTACAACTACATTATTCTATCCTGAATATGAGATAGCTCTCCATTTATTCAAAACTTCCTTTTCTGTCCTTTAATGAAATCCGAAGTTTTCTTCCATAGAGGACATGTTTATTCCTATACAGCTCCTATGAATGACATCATCTTTTCCATTATATTTTATGGTTGGGATTTGCTGGTATGGAGACAGGCTATGGATTTTTAGTAGCCGATTTTGGGTCTGGTGATCTTGTCAACTCCTCTTACGAGTTTTAAAAGAGGGTCTGCATGGGTTTGGCAGTGGCCCAGGCTCACATTTTGGGTTATGGCTCTTCAGTTCCTACTCACCAGCTCAGTGGGGTTTCTAGGGTGCCCCTATACCAGGAAATGAGGACACAAAGAACCATGCAGAACAAGTTTGAGCAGTGACATCATATAACCATCACAGAAGCAAAGACAGCCGTGGACTCTCCTGGCTCTTGAGTAGAATTGGTCCCTGATACCTTACACCTAAGAGACTCCAAGCCATTTGCCGGGGGGCGGGCACAGAGCTCCAGGGGGAGATGGGGAACTTCCTGCTCATCAGGGCAAAGAGAGCTCATGCAATTCATTCAAAAGAAATTACAAACAACCCAAGCATCCAGCCACAAAAGAACAAAGAAATGATTGTGGTACATCCACATGGTGAAATGGTATACAGCAGCGAAGAAATGGGTGAACACAGAGATTCCTTCATAAAATAGCATGTTAGATGAAAACAGACACTGCAGAGAAACCCATGCAGGGTGGCATAATTTAATAGAGTTTAAAAGCCCACAAAGCAACACGACACAGACGCATGCATGCTGAGGCAGTAAGACTAGAAGGGAAAGGATAGGGGCCGACAAAGACCTTATTCTAGGAACTGGTTCCTTGTTGGTTGAAGAGGTGGTGGGGAAGACATAATAGGGAATAGATACCCAGGGGTTTCCACAAGATGGGGAACGTTTTTTTCTTTCTTAGGAGAAGTTGGGGACACCCATCTCCCATGATTCTTTAGGCCCTTCCACCTTTAAGATATATTTCCTAATAACGTCCTGTGACCATGTTTAGGCCCAGAGCTGCAAACACAAATCACAGGTACCGTATTTGTGAACAAATCTTCCTCCTCCGCTGAGGCATGCAGACACACACCCTCAACCTACCAGCTAGAAAGGCCCCTGGGTCCCCAACCCACTGGGTTTGGGAGTCATTTTGTTACACAGAAACAGAAAAACAATGTCAAGGAAGCACTCGGCATTCTTGAGCCAAGCAGGGACACCATGAAAGTGGGATTTTGACCAGGCCACCTCGTGGCCCCTGAAGACCAAAGAGCTAAACTGACTGGTGATCTGCAAAGCCTTAGGTGGTTAGCACACACGCGCATGAGCCTGCAGCCCAGACTTCGTGGGCGGGGCAGGCGCAAATTAGTAATTTCAGTGAGGCCACCATGCTTGGTGAACTCTGCACTTTTTTCGATCAAATCTGCTCATCTCAAAGGGACACCCCCTGAGGACAAAACATCGACCTCGGGCTGCACTGGAAACCTCCAGAACCCAGATGGTCATAGAGAAGGAGCAGCTGATCTGGGCTGCTTCCAAGGAAGTGAGGACACCATCCCCATCCCAGCCAGGAGATGCCCTGCAGCCATAAAGGACCAAGTGGCCAAGAATGGAATCACACCCCCCTAACCTTGCAGCCTGGTAAGACGCTACTCCAAGTTTGATGTCCCATTTCCCATCCTAGACCCATGCTTCCAGTTAGTGCACAGGTGACAGGTGGGGTCGTGTGGGCCAAAGGGAAGCTTTCAAAGCCACCCCCTTTAGGGAAAAGACAAAGTGTTCGGCAAAGGAAGCTGTCTTTTCCCCCTGGTCTGTAGTTTCCAAAACTGATCCAAATACCAAGCTCTGCTGGCAGGTAGAAAATGGGATTTTCCCTAAAATCAGCTCTCGAAATTGTTCACAGATTGAGCCCTCAGGGAGAGGGAGAGGACAAGGTTGGTGAAAGAAACAGGTTCTGT
This sequence comes from Taxidea taxus jeffersonii, assembly GCA_003697995.1. NCBI lineage: Eukaryota > Metazoa > Chordata > Mammalia > Carnivora > Mustelidae > Taxidea > Taxidea taxus. The sequence continues at coordinate 157,153 of ML103524.1, forward strand.
CCCTTGGGTGGAAAATGTGTGTGTCTTCCTTACCAGGTGCTGTTAGGAGCTCAGCTTATGCCCAGGGCAGGGAGACTCTGCCAGTTAGAATCAGAGGCCTCAACATAGTTGGGGCACAGGCCACACGGTAAGAAGAAAAAAATGCCCTCCCCCCATAAAGCAAAATAGGAGTCAAGAGAGCTGTTGATTGTTGACAGAGCTCAAAACTGAAAGGACAGAGGGAGCCAGAATGTCCTTCATTTAATGGCAGGTGGAAAACCTGAGGTCCAGAAGAGGGAAGGCGTGGAGCCAAATACAAAGATAATTGGTGGAGCTCAGAATAGAAGCCAGGAGGCCCCCCTGGAAGGGGAAACAGCCATGAAGTGTTTGAGCCTTTGGTTCAGAGGGAGAATGAATGTGAGGGTGAAGAGCTCTGCATGTAGGTGGTGGCTAAGCCGCCACTAGTCCTGTAGGGGATGCCGGCCTAGGTCCCACAGATGCTGGGGAGGGAAGAAGACCAGAAGACAGGAGCCATCGGACCCAACAGAGCCCATGCATGGGAGCAGCATCAGGGGCTCTGGGAAGGGAGCTCGCTCACATCTGGACACAACAAGGACTTCCTCAGAAGCTGGGCCTGGGGACACATCAGATTAGAAATATGGTGGGCACACCACTTGAAAAAGAAGGGGTCCTGGGCTGAAGGAAAAGGCAGAGAAAGGCGGCAGGGGGAGTGACTCAGCACTGGAGGGACCTAATATAAATCCCAGCTCTGTGCCTTCTGTGGGGAATGGCCTTGGGCTGGCACGCCCCCAAGCCTCCAGTTCCTCCACTCTAAGATGGAGACCATAAATATGCATCTTGCAATGAACGAAAGGTATAGAAGAAGGGCTTAATAGACGTTAATAGCTCCTGAATCCTGAGCTGAACAAAGACCCCCACACATGCGCATACATATGCTTCAACAAGACTTGGGGCTGTTTTTGGACCATCCCCTTAGCTGCCATCATACGATGGGTCTTCTGATGGGTTGTGAAATCAAGACACCCCAGACTCTCCCTTCCCCCTCATTCCCACCATCCCTGGCTGTGCCAATGACAGCATAGAAGACAAGAGCATGGGTTCTGGAGTCAGGCAGTGCTGGGTTCAAATTCTGCCCCAGCCTGGAATTGGCTGGGTAAGCTTGGCCAAGTGCCCACATCCCTAAGTCTTAGTTCCCTTTTCTGCAAAACTGCAATAACAACAAAGACCTATTTTGTAGAGTTGCTGTGAAGCTTAAAGAAGAATTCATCAGAGCCTGGTTGGCCAGCATTCGTAGCCGTTGCTGCTGGGAATAAATACCACCGGACACCATGAATTCAGGGCAGGCTGCCTTCCCCGGGGCAGGTGGCCAGATGTGGTGAGTCTTAGACATTCTGACTGGGCTGTGTAGTAGTGCTATGATCCTGAGCAAGTCACTGACCTCCCTGAGCCTCCATTCCCCTCCTACGGATAAGAGACCCAATGCTGCCCAGAGCTCCGAAGGCTTCTGCAAAATCCAGCTAAGACAATGGAAATAAAAGCAGTTAGATGACTCTGTGGCCTGCCTCCCTCCAAGGATGATGATTATTCAGATGTGACTGGACATGTGTAATGCAAAAATGCTTTCATCCCACAATCACCCAGCATGTGGGCAGAAACAGAAATAAAAATTACTAACAAGAGAGCTAAGAGGAAATCAAAGGATTCTAAAAGCTTCGAATGGCATAAAAATTCACTCAAAGTAGAACATTAGAATTTCATCTGAACCGGTTTTAAGTTGCTCTCATTCCCTTTCAGCTGAGATTCTTCTGTTGTTTATTTTCCAAGAACATTTTGTCTTTTCTCTTTTCTCTCATTACTAAACCCTATCAACATTCCATCTAAGGGCTTTAATAAGAACAAGCACCCATATGACTTGTCAGAAACCAAAATAAAATCACACAAGACGATGTACACGAGGCCACTCCAAAGCCATGGAGGCCATTCCCACGGATGGGATGAGGCATTCCAGAGCCCCTTAAAAGCATCAGTTCCAGAACAGATCTTGAAAAGTGGCTAGGAGCAGGGCACTCTGCATTCCCTTTGGCCTCTCAACAAGCCAAGAGGTTGGGTAGATTAGAACTGATTAACATGGTGTTAGTGTTGACCAACCAGAGTCTCGGAGGAGTGAAGTGACTTGCCCAAGGTCACACTGGGGTAGAACGGGAAGGAATACTTGTGTCCCTAAAGGGCTGGATCCATTCGCCTCCATGCAGGAGACCAAGAGTGTCAGTCCCCACACAAAATCCACTACTCTGGGAGGAAGTCAAGACCTCAGTCTCCTCCTGGAGAGTGAATGTGACTCAGTCCCCCCGGCCCAATTCCCCCACCTCCGACCTCCCCCCGACACACAGAGCAGCCCAGCTGACCACAACTGGGGCTTCCGACACCTGCTCCAGGTGGGCAGGCCTGGCCATGACTGGAAAGCCAGAAGGTTCTGCCCCGAAGTTTCCAGGATCTGACGTGCTCCCCTGCTGCTCACCTGCTGAGGGAAATCTCTCCCCCAGACCTTGTCAGCAGGCTTACGGTAAAGTCATCTTCTATAGCTTCCAGCCGTGGGCCCTGATTAGTCATGTCCCCTCCTATTTCCCTCTGAGATGGGAATACAGAGATCCCAGAAATGGGGAAAGCTACTGGCAGGTTTTCAGCCCCACAAGGGCCTGTACATCTAAGCTACCAGCATCCCCAGACTTCTAGGAGTCAGGGCAAGAAAAAAACCCAGAGACCATCTAATCCAGGGAAAGGCAAACTTTTTCTCTAAAGGGTCAAAGAATGTCAGGCTTGGTGGGTCACATCCATTCTCCATGGCATATTCTTCTTTATTTTTAAAAAACACTTTGTGAAGATTATAAAAATCATTTTCACTCAGGACTACACGCAAGGAGGCCTACTGCAGAATTAGACCCCAAGGCTGTGGTCTGTGATCTTTGATTCATCCAACTCTCCCATTGCACAGATAGAAAAACTGAGCTCTAAAGGGTTTATAGTACATTTGTCCAAGGTCACTCAGCGTAAGGACCATCACTCATACTCAGATCTGACTCCCAGACCAATCTGCCTCTAGAATTAAAAATACTTCATTTTATTCTATTTCTTCAAAAATCCATAAACCCCTAGTTTTCAACCAAAATACTTGATTAATTGCATTTTTGATATTTAATAATACAAATGCTGTACATGAATGTAATAGAAGAAAAAAATGTTATTTAAAATCAAAACTAGCTGTGGTGGTTTCTGCCTCCCAAAGGCAAGTAAAAACATTCCTATTAGGACACCTGGTGGCTCAGTCAGTTAAGCGTCTGCCTTCGGCTCAGGTCATGATCCTCTGGTCCTGGGATCCAGCCCTGGGTCTCATCAGGCTCAGTGGGGAGTCTGCTTCTTCCTCTGCCCCTCCCTTTTGCTCGTGCTTGGTCACACACTCTCTCTCTCATGTACTCTCTCTCTCTAATAAAATCTCAAAAAAAAAATTCCTATCAGAAAAAAGATACATGTGCGCAGTGACCTCTTCTCTGGCAGAGCTGGTAGGGAGAGAGAAAGGACAGGCTGATATTTTAATACTTGTCTTGGTTTTGAAACACTAAGATGCTCTACTTAATAAAAGGAGAATTGGGGGCTCAGGGGTGGGGGTCCTAAGAATGGGTACAAAGAGAGAGTTGGAGGAGAAACAGGACAGCAGAGGGACATGAGGACGGTACAGAACAGTAAGTGCAGACAGAACAGTAAGATTGGGGATGTCTGATATTCACATTAAGGGCTTTGCTCACATTAAGGGCTTTGCACTAATAAGATCTAACCCCCATCTTTCATATCCCTTGAACATCTCCTAGAGTGTGCCCCACACCAGAAGAAGCCTTCCTTGCAGGAGCATCTGTGTTGTTTTTTGAGTGGACTAAAGGAGAGTGGCCAGGGAGAATGGGGAGACGAGGGCAGTACACAAGGACAGAGGCAGTCCAAGGACAGAGGGAAAACACCCAGCAGAGCCCATCTCAGGAGAGGAGGTAGGGGGAAATAGGAGCCTCTCCTTACCGCAGAATCATGTGCTCAGTATCCTTTCCCCTTTCTTCTTGCCGTCAGAACTCCAGTCCCGCTGGGGGCCACAGAGTGCCCGACCCTGTTCGCGAGCCTCAATTTCCTAGAAGGAACAAGCATGGCTAACACCACCATGGCCTTTCATCCTTCTCTTTCTGTATCCACAGTGATGGAAATGTTCTAGATCTGCACAGACTTTGTGCAGCAGCCACTACCCACTTGAAATGCTGCTAGCGTGACCGAGCAACTGAATTCTTTGCAATTTTTATTTTTATTGAATTTTGATTCCCCTAAATTTCAACACCTACTTTCGGGTAGGAGCTTCCTTTTGGGACAGTTAGGTGAGAATTGTAGGCTCTCTGGCCCTGATTAGGGGCCGCTTACCTCCAAACTCACTGTGTAAGAAACATAAATCCCGAATTTTTAGGTCACTGTAAATGGAGTTTTCTGGTACCTGTAGTCAAATACCTTCTAACTGGTAGTACCGGGAAGAGAGACTGAGAGAGCCCCAGAGCTCCCACTGTCCAGGGGATCCTATCCAAGCCATCAACCCTATTTCATCTGTATCTCAAAGGACATCAGCTAACATCAGGGTAGGAGAATATGCAAAACAGAGGGAAGGGAGGAATGGAGCCGTCCCCTCCCTCACCCAGATTCTCTCTTTGACCAAAGACGAGGCAGTGGGGGAAGCTGGCAAACCTAAGATTGAAATGAATATAGAGGCAGAGGTACAGGGAGGTTGGCGAATGATGGTTTGGATCTTATCCCTGCTGCACTCACCTGGGGAAGTCACCTCCTCTCTCTGAAGCTCATATCCCTCCTGTGCAAAGTGAAGGGCGATCAAGCCCTTCCTGCCTAGCTCAAGGCAATGACGCACAGGACCCCACTAAGAAGGGTTAGAAACACATTTCATACACAGGGAAGTGCTAGTGAGGAAATCCTGCAAAAGGATGTTGGTGGAAGGGCTGGAGGCCTCCTAAAGTCCCAGCACCTGGCCCGAGACACTGGAGCACCGGACATCCTGGTCTGGCTGGCTCTTCAGGCCCAGATTCCATCTTTCAGCTGAAGAGAGTTCCACCAGGCTTGCTCAGGGCCAGAGAGGCAACATGGAGTGGCCCAGAGCTGGGGGAGTCCAGTTCTCCTAAACAAGGCACAAGGCACCCCTGCCCCTTGAGTGACCGTGTCAGAAGGCCCCTGAAATGACAGCCGATCAGTACCCATGGACAGGTGCAACCTAACTGAGTCCTTATCACCACCCCACGGGAGGGATTTACAGCCCCCACCGCATCACAAGGGGGCAGATCCAAACACAGAGTAGGCAGATTAGGAAGGCTTCCAGGGTAGCTTCTAAGTGGGGAGCAAGGAAGAACGGATCCCCTCCCAGGGAACACAGAGAGAGAAATGCAGAGGTGCAGACTATTTGCGGAAAATAGTTTAGACCAGAAAATCAGCCTGCAGTTGGGAAGTACAGTGAAAAGCTTATCCATCCTCACCTTTGGCCTTTACCTACCAACAATGCCAAAGAGATCTGTGCTGCAGTTAGCTCCATATTGTTTTAGAACAATCTCCCTTTTAAAGAGACCTAATCATGACTCTCAGAGAAAGATAAAATCAACATGTCTCAAAGATTTTGTTCAGCTCCTAAATTAGTGAGGGAACCGGCAGGATGCCACGACTAGTTCATAGGATCTCACAGACACAAACGAGAAGAAATACTGCAGTGAAATCATAGAAAAGGCACACCGCTGGCTTATCCCACAGGGGGTGTGGTAAGCCAGTTGTATTTCCATGGGAAAAAGATCATTTGTCTATCCCTGGACAAGAACCTTTTGCATTGCTCCTGTTACCTACAAATGACACAGTTTTGAAATGGTTCCAAGGCAGTGAAAGGCACAGAGGCCTCAAAGACACCTTGTTTTCCACTGAAGACACCCAGTCCTGTTTTCGGGCCAGGTCAGAGTCAGGCACCATCAGGCCCTCGGCATCTGGGTCATACCTCTCGGAGATGTCAGTGGGATTGGCTTTCCCAACGGATGCCAATGTTCCAGGAAGCTCAGACTGTTCTAGGGCAGGAGTAGAGGGGATGTAAGCACTAAGGAGGTATGATATAGAATTCTCCAGCTCAAAGAGACCAAATACTAGGGGCTTTATCTTACAGAAGCAGAAACAGGCCCAGAAAGGAAAGGGTTTTTCCCAAAGATACCTTATCCTCTACTGCATACACTTTTTAAGGCAGAGGGACTGAAAAAGGAGATGCCAAGGGGCTACTCATACCCCCCAGCCTCCGGAGGGTAGGGAGCCCACCCCTACCCCTTCCCCATGAGCATTCCATCCCTGAATCGTATTTGCAAAACAGGGGTAGTAATAAAATACCTCTTTCCCCATGCTGGGCATGTGAGGTTTATACAGCTTGATTTAGATTAAATGCCTCCCTGCAGGTGCTCCCCTGGAGTCATTTCCCTTCCTCTCCTGAGTAGCTCTGTGACCCCAGGGCAGTGACAGGGGTCATTCTGCCTTCACTCCCCCAAGGGGTAGCAACAAAACAGAAAGACCGCAGTCTCTTGCCCAAGATGAGTCCCACGCTCCTTTCTGGCCCAGATTCAATTCCACTGGAACAGCCTCGGGCTACCACCGCATTTCCTGTGCCAAGCTAGCCCATTAAAATCAATTTGGGGGAAAACACACAAAAAGAAGAAAGCACACAAAAAAGTAAGTCTAGCAGTGGCTCCCACCAGGAGGGGCTCAGGGGTAGGGGTCAGACGGTGGGTGGTAGAGACCGGCTAGGCAGCAGTGGGAACAGGGGAGCCAGAGCCCCAGGGAATCATCCCCCCCTGCCCCCCACCACCAGCACAAAGAACCCACAAACAGAGACACTAAGTTTGTTTCCCAGCAGGCTAAATTCAGCATGACCTTCAAACAGCCCGCAGGGCAGGGCTCTGTGCGTCTTCTGCATCCTGATATGACTGAGCACCCATCACAGAACCATGTTGCAAGCAACTCAGGCTCAGTTCTCGGCCACAGTCTCAATTTCGGGGCATCCCTGATTTCCCTCTGAAGAGATCCCAGGCTAGAGAGTGGGGTGGGTTTTGTTATGTTCCAACAGGCACACTAACACCAATGGGCAATGGGGCCTTTTCCCTTCTCTGAGAGGAAAAGTGGGCAAAAAGTGTCAAAGTCAGACCAGAAGGGACTCCCAAAGCTTCGGGATCTAGCCCCCTGACTTCTGCAGGGTGAGCCATTTGGAAAACCCCAGTGTGGGCAGAATCCTGGTTCTTCCAGGACTGATCAAAACACAGACCTTGGAGGAAGGTCCTTCACAGTTCTTCCTACATTTTGGAGTTTACAGACCGGTTTCCTGTCCCATCGGAGAAAATCTAACCCTGTTATGCCAGATGAGGAACTGGGGACAAGCAGCTCAGCCAGGACTAGAACCCACATCTTCCATCATAGATGTCAGCTGTAGTGATGGGAAACTGAGGCCATGGAAGGGAAAAGAACCTGCCTGAAGACACCAAGCAGGCAACCATTGGGACTGGGATTGGAACCTGTGTCTGTCCCAGCTCAAAGCTCTTTGTCTTCTACCACCTCGCCACTCTTCTTGGAGATCTCTAACCCCAGAAACTCTCTCTGTGGCGTCACAGACATTGAATCTTAGCTCAAGGATGACAAATAGATTTCCCCTCAGGTGGATGGGTTGGCAATGGCTGCCTGGAGCTCCCTTATTGAGAGGACCCCAGGTAGACATGAGCTCAACAGGGGAGGTGACACTTGCCACTGATGGCCAAACCTGCCATCAGTATTAAAGGTAGACTGGTCACTCTCGATTTTCTGTCCCTGTCCAGATTCTCTTTTCACTCCCTTTTCTCTTGCATCGAGTGGCATTACCGTAGGCAGACCATGAACATGGCAGATACAGTCCAATCTGGAACTCAGTCTTCTCCCTGAGATTGACAATAAGACAAATGTTGACTTTCGACTCCTGAGAGCCACCATCTTTAGAAGAATTCCAATCGCTCTTGGAAAAACCAAAGTTCACAGCTTGAGTCCACAACCACCCTGAGAGGGGAATGGTTCACCAGTGCCTCCCACTATGCGAATTTAACCTATTTCTCTGTAGTGAAGTGGATGGCTGCTCCCAGTTCTTCCCCGCCTTGTAATTATTATTAGGACTACATATTCCTTTTGCCTTGTGACTTGACACTCTCTCTGAGTAGAAAAGGTAAAGTATGCATCTAAGCCCGTCAGCACCAGACTTGGCCATAAGACTTGTTTTAGCCAAAGGGTCACGGGTAGAAAGGACCACATACCCGTTCCAGATGACAACCTTAAGAGGCATCACATGCTTCTGCTCACATCTCTTTGACTCCTGTTGTGTACCATGGTAAGAGTTTCCCCCAAATAGTTTCTGCCCTTTCACTTCATGTCCTTGGAATGAAGACATGGGAAATAGACCCAAACGGACTCCCTTACTAGTGCAAAGCCTTGCTGATCCAAGCAAAGCCCAACAGAGCCACATGGACGGACTGCAGGTCTGTAAAAAAAAATCTAAAAACGTGATTAAAAGCCACGAGGGGGGGGTATTGTTATGAGGCCTTATCAAGCAAAAATAATAATAAAACATAGACTATTATTAGGTCATTCCATCTAAAACATAATCTCAAAATTTAATCAGTATTTTCTCAACATGTAATACAGACAAATGGACACATATTTAATTTATATAGGTTGTAAATTGACACCACGGCATCTAGCTACACATTAGTCTCTTATGAACTTGGGCAAAATGAGTCTGCTGCCAAGACCAATCACTACTCAGATCTTCAGGGGTTCAAACCAGGGCCAAGAGCCAGAGATACGAAGACAGGAGTCACATAGAAGAGGACAAACAAAAAGTCCACTCACTGCTGAGATGTTACAAAAAGCAAAGGGTTTGGGGAATTATGTTTCCTCGATGCCCCCTCACATCCCTGGGAATATAGAGAAACAGACGTTCTCAGACAGCAAGGGTGGGTCACATTGGTCCGAGGCGAGAAAGAGTTGGGGCTTCCTTTGCAATTGCAGAATGCTTTGAACAGAGTTTCACATGGATCCTCAACTTAGGAAGCTGATTAGAATCTGAGCCACTTCCAGCTTGCTATTCTGCCTAAAGCTTGTGTGAGCGCCAGGGCCCTTCCTGTTCAGCCAGTGTCTGGTCCCCTGGGATGATGGCTACATGGAAAGCTGTCCTAGCAGAGGAAAGATGGAGGGCAAAGAAGGAAGAGTGATTCTCTGTAGAGAATGAGGAAGCAAGGCGGGTTTAGGGTCTCTAAGGCTCACTCCCAACACCAGCATTCCAGATGCTTCCCAAACCAGCACTCTAGAGTTAGTCTTCTAGTATCTAGAAGAACACAAACTACAGGTAATGAAATCACAGTGAATCGGGATCCCAGAGGCACGCCCAATCCTGCCTGCCATCAGCAAGTGAGACCAGGACTGTTGCTTCTCTCCAAAGACTCCAGATGCAAACAAGGAATCAGCAGGTGCATCTCCTGTATTAGAAGACATCGTTCTGCCCACAGGCATCGTTATCCCTTGTGAATCAAAGTGACGGGACCAGAATCCCTGGGCCACACTCCTCCTAAGAACTATTTGCCCTCTGATCAAAGGAGATTTGAGGCACTCCCGGGAGCCCGTCCATCTCACAGCTGTCAGCGCCCGGTGCTGACTCCTTCAGTTTCATTCCCAGACCAAATTCATAATAATGTGAAGTCACAAACGAGACTGCACCAAAACAAAGAAGGCCTCTCTTCCATATTCCAGTGCCAGCCACAGAGGAAAAGGCTAAAAAGATGGAGACAGAATGAGACAGACCTTGGATCTATTTAACAAACTTACAGGGGTGAGGCTGTGTGCACTCAGGTAATGAGCAAATGAAATAACTTCTTTCCACTTTTCCCTGGGGCAACATTATGTGACATTGTTTTCTCTCTTCTGAGAGCAGATAGAGAAATGTGTTTTGAATTAGTGCTTCTAGGAACTGGCAAGTCACCATTTAAAGGGACATGACCTGTGTAGGATGGAAGGACATGATCTGATGCAATGTACAGGGAGCCCAGAGGAGGATCCAGTGTTCCAGGTGGTCCCCTGAGACTGACCAAGTCTCTTCTCTCCTGGTCCTCAGTATTCCCCAGAATTGGAGGGTTGGGAGAGGATCAGAAAAGACCAGCTCAGGCATTCAGAAATCAACTTCTCAGAAATTGCCCTGCCTTGGTGCGCTTGACCTTGATCCTGAAAAACCAGCAGGATCTGCAGATGCCACGGAATTGGATCTAATTGTTTTCATTTAAACCAACTAAGCAAACAAAACATTTACTTTCTGTTGAAGATTCAGGAAAACTGCCAGAATCACTTCTACGACAGAAGGAAAATGACCAAGTGTGTTCATCCTCACACCATCCAAACAAATTAAATTTTTCCCCAACTTTGAGGGAAACATGGTCATGCTTAACTGCTAAATCTCTTGCATCAGCTATTATGAAATTTAAGATCATGAATTTTCATATTAACGATGTTTTGCTTTAATTTCCACACTAACCATCATTTTATGACTTTAATTTTTACTCCAGGCATCATTTTATGACACACAAATATTTAAGCATTATTATAAAAGTGTTTGAAGCAACTAATGAGAAAGGATCTTCAATACATATAATAAAAAACTAAATTACCAAATTTATGGCCATTGGAGGAATTTTCATCTTCTTGGAGGATACATTATTATCATTGCGCACCTGGGTTGCTCAGTCCATTGAGTGTCCAACTCTGTTTCGGCTCAGGTGGTGATCTCAAAGTTATGAGATCGAGCCTCGAGTCAGGCTCTGTGCTTAGCTCTTTTCCTCCCTCCGACTCCCATTCTCTCTCTCTCTCTCACACACACACAAATAAATAAATAAATAAAATCTTTTTTTAAAAGAATATATTATCAGGAGTTCAAACATGAAGACTGAGAGAAAATGTATTTTTTGTAGCTTCCTCTCTTGCTAACAAGTCCTCTAATACTTAGAAATAGTTCAAAAGAAGCTCATATTGGTGGTGTTATTTTTTTCTGACTTGGCAGAGGCAGCACTGAAACCCAGGTCCCTTGCTTCCTAGTTCAATTCTCAGGCCACAGCACAACTGTCTTCATGTTATGAATTAGCTCTTGCTGAAAAGGCTTCTTGTCTCCAAAATAGAACTCTTCCCAACCACTAGGTAAAGCTTGTGAAGACTTTCATAATGACTCATGCAGAAGCAAAGATTCCCCAGCACAGAAGCAAGTCATAATATAAACACCCCATAGCCTGGGTCTGTGACAAAGCTCTTGTCCTGGGGCACCATGGGCAGTCCCCAAATCAAGATGGCCCCAGCGCGGCTAACCCCAAAGAAAACCAGAGACAGGAAAATGCCCTCTAGTGCCTCCTTTGCCCTTATCATGGACACAATAAAGAGCACTTCCTCCCACGGTCTGCCCTTTTTCTATCTCTCTTTCCATCCAACCCTCTCTCCCTTCAATTGTCTGTCTGTTGTAGATTGGATCTATTAAAGCCCTAATTCTCATCCCAACCTTTGCCCATACCTTTGCCCATACCTTTGCCCATACCTTTGCCCATACCTTTGCCATGTAATAGTGAAACTCTCTCCTCTCTGTCTTTGGCTCCTACCCTGAGACTTGCTTTGGCCAATGGGATGTTAGCAGACATGTCACAACCAAAGGCAAGAAAAATTACCTGTACGTTTCCACTCATTATTTCTGGTCTCTTCCACAAGTGTGGGCTAGCCTACTGGGATATGAGAGACACATAAAGCAGAGTCAAGCACCTCAGCTACAAAGTCATGGCCACTGTTGATCATCCAGTAGCTAGCCAACTCCCCAGACGTGTGACCAGCTCAGCCAGTTTCAACAGAGCTGACTAGCTGACCACCCCAGACATGAGTAATAAACAGGCATTGTCATAAGCTACTGAGGTTTTGTGGTCATTTATTACTCAGCACTATTATAGCAATAAATAACTGATACAAGACCCAGCAACATTTTGCCAGTGTCTTCTACATCCTAGGTTGACTTCTGAACAGTAGAGGAAAATCAGTCATGGCCCTTCCCTTTTGAGATCCCAGTCTACTGGAAAAGACGCAGAGAGTACCTCTATCTAGGAGGATCATGCCCCACCATCCCCTAGCAGAACTCCCAAGACCTAACCTCTGTCCTCTTACCAACAAGAAAATTGATCTGAAGGCAGAATAATGAAATCTCATTAAAAAATAATTGACAAACCATTTGTCAATTGTGTAGGTGCAATTGACAAATAAGTTTTAGGAAATAACAGCTGTTAAATACATGGTTTTATTCTCCCAGAGGTGGGCATCCAGGGATTTTATAATGTTCTGCAAAGCCATCTAGGATCCTGATCCGGATGCTCCACCATCCTCAACATGGCTTCCACCTCATAATCCATGACAGCTGCTCAAGCTCCAGCTCTTACCTCCACATTCCAGCCAGCAGGATGGAGGAATGACAAAAGAATGTGTCCAGAAGTCACGCAGAACACTACCATTTATATATCATTGGCCAGAACTTTGTCTCATGGCCACCTCTACTGCAAAGAAGATTGGAAGCGAAAACTTTTTTCCAGATGGCTCTACACCTAGTCACAAATTGGACCTTCTGTTATTAAAAGGGAAGTGGAGGATGGAAATTGGGGAAAAAAATCGTAATTTCTGCTATAAGTACAAACAGGGTTTTAGATCGAAAAGACCTAAGTCCACATGACGGCTCAAGCAGGGGCTCAACTTCTAACCTTGGGAAAATGCTTTCCTTCTTTGGGCCTCAGCATCCCAACCTTTATCTTAGGGGAGGGAGTAGTTCTGAAAGCCTCTTAAGTCCCTTCTGGCTCTTTCCTTTTCAGGATCATAGGGAAGATTCTGAAGGGATTGGCCTTCCATCAGATGCTGGCAGAGGTACACCTGTTTATCGCCCCTTCGGTCTGAAAGCATTTACGGAACAAAAAGGTAAGCCTCAAGCGCAAACTCGCATCAGACATGCAGAAAGAACTACATGAGCGCTCTCATGGCCGCTTTTCCAGTTCCAGAGAAGTGGCTGTCTTCCTAGAAACTTCTTGTCTGGTCTGAGCCGTAACCCTCAGGCATCTAGTAATGGTCAGAGAACAAAGATTGGATTACGCTGTTCGACTCCTACCCTGGCCCCAGTACATGGAAGCTGTGTGACTCAAAAAAATTTGAGAAGGCAGCAGTCAGATATTCAAAATCCAGCCAGGCAATATTTATGTGGCCCTGTTTGGAGAGAGGGAAAGAAAAATACATTTTAATTTATCACATCAAATTACATAGCCTATATGTGCACTTTATAGAGGGAAGAAATCTTTGCTCAGAATTTAATTAAGACCTTCTACAAGTGCTATAAAGCCTTACAGTTACCTTGTGGGCTGAGACAATATCTCAAGGCCTTCAAATTTTATCGAATAAAAGTGTCGTCTAGCTAATATATATAAAAACAGCTTCTTTCAAAAATGCCCAGATCCATAGGCTTTGTCTTTATCTACCTGGAAATCATCGTTACCGGATTTGTGGCCAAAGTTATTACATTTTTATAAATCAGACTCATTTAATTTCCAACTCCAAAATCCTCTTACTTTGAGATTCAAGTATTTATTTCTCTCTCTCCTTGGGAGAAAAATAAATTCAGAATCACAATGAAACGCAGAACATTCTGTCTGCCATGAAATTCAGGGCTGCCTGAATTTCGTATGAAATGTCTGAATAACAAAATCAAAATGGCAACATTAGGTATGGAATGTTGACCAAGAACTTTGAGTTCAACATCTCAAAGAAGCCTTAAAAAACTCAAAGAGGTATTTTTTAAAGATTTTTTAATTTTTATTTATTTAACAGACAGAGATCACAAGTAGGCAGAGAGGCAGGCAGAGAGAGAGAGAGGAAGCAGGCTTCCTGCTGAGCAGAGAGCCCGATGCGGGACTCGATCCCAGGACCCTGAGATCATGACCTGAGCCGAAGGCAGAGGCTTAACCCACTGAGCCATCCAGGCACCCCAAAAAACTCAAAGATATATTATGGTCTCATTTAAAGGCAAGGACATTGAAGCTCAAAGAAGCCACATAACACATCCAAGATCACACGGCCAACACACAGCTGAGTTGGGATTTCATCCTTGGTCGTTGCTCCCGAACAAAGCACTGAATACAATCCTGGCACATGGTTAAGACTCAGAAATGTTACTATCCTTCCAACTCCCCCTGAAATGATCCTTGCCTATATTGGGGCAAGGTGGTCCTAAGCATAACCCTGTGTCATGCTGACTTCCGTGGGAGAAGTCACTCTCCTATGGGGTACCAGCCCCCGACCAACCTACCAAGACCAGAGGATTTGTCTTATGTTGTTGGTTTCTGAGAATGTTACATTTCACTTTTCAGGGTTTCATAAGAACAGTCTTAAGAAATCAGCTCTTCCATGTCCCCAGAGAATTACTAAACCATCTTGGAAATCAGTTATAGGGTTAAGTGAAGAATAATCATGAAAGGAGTGGAACCCCTCATGGTCTCAAACCTTCCTTCACAAGAGCAGCTTCTAAGGTATCCACTGCGGCCACTGAGGAAGCACATTCAGGTGGTCAGGTGTCGGAAATGGAAAGGGGGCCGGGTGTTGCCTGCTGAGTAGCGGACAGAGAAAATTCTGGAAGAACGGAAGTGGAAATACCAGTAGATACACCCACTGACTTGGAAACATTGGATTTCCTTCTTGACTGTTTTTACAAAATTTTTTCTGCAAGAATTTGGTGTTTGCCTAATCACACAGTGCTCTCCTGTCCCCCTAGAGCTTATCGCTGTGTGAGAGTATGTTTTCTCCCCTTGCCTCTGTTTACTTCTTTCAAACAGAAAGGCAACAAGAAAGAGAGTCTCTTACTCAAATCCAGTCATATGTATGCACCATCTTCCATGTCTACATGACACTGTGCTGGGACCTGTGTATAACAGAAGGAGATATCCTCAATGGTACTGCTGTTCAGAGGCCAAGGTTGCCCACTTATCCTTCGGTCTAGTTGCCCCATCCCCTCTGGGTCAGGTAAAATGATGGAGCTCTGTGAGCATAAAGCTCCCAGAGAGAGCCCAGGGATGTGGGTGGCCACACAGAGGCAACCCAGTGTGACACCAGGGAAGGCACAGACGTCCTTCCAAAACAACGCACAGTGCAGAGCAACAAGCAACTTTACACACACGGGTCTCCTCACCCTGGGCGAGGTGGGAATTGCGGCTGTCGTCTTTGACGGGAGCAGATGAGACACGGAGAAGGGAAGTGTTTTACCCTGAGTGGGAAGAGCAGAAGTGTGACTCCATCTAAGGGTGAGTAATCTTTGGGGTCACGGACCTCCCAGATGACTTGGTGTTAAGGGGAAAACATCCTTGGAAGGAATGGGGGAAGCCCACATTTTGTCTCTGCATGACACGCTGCCCTACACTACTCGCAGCTCCTCTGTCTCTACGCACTGTCCTAGAAGAAGAAAGAGGGAGAATAACTCAGCACCAAGAGGGATTGCCCAGCAGACGTTCCTGAGAACCTAACCTGTCCCCGTTGTGCAGCACATCAGGAGAGACTTGTCAGGGGCGCGTATCCCCTCTTCAGGAGCTCAGGCCTCTCAGTCGCGGCCCTGAAAGGCCCAGAATGAAGCCCTCTGTCTCTGTACCACAGTAAATCCTGCCACTGTGAAGTTTCACTGTTATAAAGAGATGATTCAGGAATGACTCAGAGAAACCACAGAATTTCAGAGACGTTCTCCTGGACCCACAGCAGGTACAGTGATGCAGGCTTTGTCTTCCTCCTCCAGCCTTTGTACTTGGTGTCAGATCTGAGTAATAAGTGATCTATTAAATGACTGGTGACAGTCCTTACCCTTCCTTCCTCCCCACCCCCACCACACTCAGAAGCCAGCCAGCATGACAAAATTTCAATACCAAAACCTTCACCGAGAACAGTGAAACTTTTCTCCTCTTCATTTTCCCACAAGTCTCAAAATGATACTGGAAATTTTTTTCTGTCTCCAGTGTAATCGAAAAATATGTTTTTATTTAGAAGCCATCCACAAGTCAAGCCTATTTTTAAAATGTGAATCTACAGAGGATTTTTCCAAAGGGTTCTTAAGTATTGATTGTGTAAGAGCGACAAAAGGGTTTTATTTGTGACAATCACCTTGGGGCTTTGGAGGGGGCCCAGGGGTTAGGATTCCTGGAAATTGAGAACCTTAAATCCTTTGAAAGAATAAACCAAATTTCCAGCTTAGAAAATATGGACAAGAGATGAGTTCACATTCAAAACAACGTTCTGTAGAAGGGACACATAAATTCGTCCCATAACGTTTATTATATAGGTCACAGATTTGCTGTCACACAACAAATCAGTATCTCCTAAACTCCATGTAGTCCCACAGCATCGGGCTTCCCCTTCTTATCTTTACCATCATTTCCTTAATCTTCTGCTTTTTTTTTTTTAAAAGATTTTATTCATTTGACAGAGATCACAAGCAGGCAGAGAAGCAGGCAGAGAGAGAGGAAGGGAAGCAGGCTCCCCACCGACCAGAGAGCCCGACGCGGGGCTCAATCCCAGGACCCCGAGACCATGACCTGAGCCGAAGGCAGAGGCTCAACCCGCCAAGCCATCCAGGTGCCCCCTTAATCTTTTGATTTAAACCATCTTGTTCTTTTACACTAAAACCAATGTATAATCACTACCAACCGTGGAAAAGTTCCACACAAAAATAAAGATAGTACAAACAAAACAAGGTGCTTAAGTTCTGGTCTCATGCTGTCGGCTGCCAACGACTCTGAGCCTGTAGGCTGTTTTCTTCTTGTTGAAAAGGGAGATCAACAGCCATTATAAGCCTTACAGAGTAGGCAGCCTCTAACTGAGATTGCTCCCTCCATGTCATCGAAAGGACTGCGAGGTATGATTTCTCTTATACGTGGAAACTAAAAAACAGAACCAACTCAATAAGGTCATGGGTGTAAAGAACATACTGGTAGTTGCCAGAGGTGTGGGGTGTGGGGGTTTGCAAAATGGGTGAGGGGGTCCAAAGGTATAGCCTTCCTGTGATCAAATGAATAAGTCACGCGATGCCATGTACAGCAATGTTATTATCGTTAATAACATCGTATTGCATATTTGGAAGTTGCTAAGAGAGCAAATCTTAAAAGCTCTCATAACCAAAAGACACATTTTTGTAACTGCTTAGGGTGACAGATGGTAACTAGACTTACTGCACTGATCATTTCCCAGTGTCCAGAGCCATCACATCTTGATGTTATACACCTGAAACAAGCATAGTGCTACTTGTCATTTATACCCCCATAAAAATAAATAAAAATAAAAGCAAAAGTACTAAAAAGGGGTTCTCTCCCCACGCTGGGATTTAGTGCTACATAATATCATGCCCATGTTCAACCATACATCATCCTACTTCCCACCAAGGGACTGTGCCCCACACTTTGGGAAAATATTGCGGTAATGCCCACACCTATAGCAAACATCCTGAGGACTGTAAATGACCAGAGCTCTTATTCAAACAGAAGTCAACTTAAAACTTAAAAGAAAGTGGAGTGAGCAATCTCTCTTTCCTCTCATGTGGACAGTACCTTGTGTATGTAAGGAGACCTCATGCCCTGTGTCTTACTTAACCACGGGTTAACCACCCCAGAACTCAGTGGTGACAGTCACTTATCATTTCCTTGTGTAGGACTTGCATGGGGGTTGACTGATCTCATCTGGGCTTAGCTGGGTTGTGCATCTAGAATGACCCTCATCTATGTCTCTCATCCTCCTCCTGGACTAATGGGCTAATGAGGCCATATTCTCTCGTGTCAATGGCAGAAGAGGAAGAGCAGAAGTGGTCTGAAATTCTAATACTGTCCTTTTGCCCACAAACCACTGACCAAAGCAAGTCATTTAGTCAAGTCCAAAATCAAAAGCAAAGAAATATACTCTGCCCGTGTTCCATGTTGGTGCTATGACAAAGGTATGACCATAGGTGGGAGTAAAGAATGGGAAGCAACAATGCCATCTACCACACTCCATATCTCATTAACCTTTCCAGAAATCTTCATTTGACTGTCCCTTACAATATCAACAGCAACATGCTCAGAAGTAAATTTAAGTTCCTACATTTATGATCAGCTGATTCTCCATGAGAGTGCCAGCACCATTCAATGGGGAAAGAACAGTCTTTTCAACAAAAAGTGCTGGGCCAACTGGATATTCCCATGTGAAACAATGAAGTTGGACCCCAACCTCACACCAAATACAAAAATTAACTCAAAATGGATTAAAGACCTACATGTAAGAGTTAAAACTATTTAACTCTTAGAAGAAAATATAGCAGTAAATCCTCATGACCTTAGGTTAGGTGGTTGGTTAGACATGGTTAGACAAAACCACAAGCAACAAAAGAAAAGAAATAATTAAATTGAACTTCATCAAAATTAAAACCTTTAATGCTGAATTCAAAGGACACTTTCAAGATGGTGAAAAGATAATGAACCGAATGGGAGCAATATTTATGAATCATATATCTGATAATGGTCTGGCATCCAGAATATCTAGAGAACTTTTAAAACTCTGAAAAAAAATTTTTTAAACTCAATCCAACTTTTTTTTAAAGATGTTACTTATTTATTTGAGAGACAGAGATCACAAGTAGGGAGAGAGGTAGGCGGGGGGGGCGGGAAGCCGGCTCCCCGCTGAGCAGAGAACCCAGTGTGGGGCTCGATCTCAGGACCCCGAGATCATGACCTGAGCCAAAGGCAGAGGCTTAACCCACTGGGCCACACAGGTGCCCCTCAATCCAACTCTTAAATGGGCAAAGGATTTTAGTAGATATTCCTCCAAACAAGATAAACAAATGCCAATGTAGACATGAAAAGATGCTCCACATCATTAGGGAGTAGGAAAACAGAAGTCAAACTGTAATGAGATACTACCTCATACCCACTAGGATGGCTAAAATAAGATGCAGACAATAGCAAGGGTTGATAAGGATGTCAAGTGAATGGGACCTTCACACATTGCTGGAAGCACTGCAAAACAGTACAGCCACTCTAGAAACAGGTGGGCAATTTCTCAAAATGCTAAACATGGAGTTACTGTATGATTGAGCAATGTCACTTATACATGTATTTAGAGAGATACATATAGATCTGTATGGAGATGTGCATATGTCTATATACCTCCAAGAATTGAATCTGTGTGACACACACACACACACACACACACACACACATCTCCAAGAAAAATGATAACATGGCAATTAAAGACTTGCACACAAGTATTCGTAGCGGCGTTATTCACAAAACCAAAGAGTAGAAACAACACAGATGTCCATCAACAGGTGAATAGACAAAATATGATATATTCATATAAGGGAATATTATTTTTTTAAGTATTTTATTTATTTATTTGAGGGAGAAACAGTGCAACAGAGACAGTGAGAGAACATGAGCAGGAAGGAGAAGCAGGCTCCCTGGTGAGCAGGGAGCACAACGCTGGGTTGGATCTTAGGACCCCAGGATCACGACCTGAGCGGAAGGCAGATGCTTAACTGACTGAGCCACCCAGGTGCCCCAGGAACATTATTTGACAAAAGAGATGAAGGACCGATACATGTTACAATACAAATGAATCTTGAAAAGGGTTATGATAAATTAAAGAAACCAGACACAAAAGACTACATGTTGTAGGATTCCATTTCTATGAAATGTTCAGAATAGGCAGATCCAGAGACAGAAAGTAGATGCCTAGTTGCCAGGGGCTGGAAGGAAGAGGAACAGAGAGTAACTACTAATGGGTATGGAGTTCCTTTTGGGGTGACTGAGATATTCAGGAATTAGTGATAATAGTGGCATGACTCTATGAGTATAATAAAAACTGAATTTTCTAGAAGTGTGAATTTTGTGGCATATGAGTTATATTTCAATAAAGCTGTCATTTTAAGCATGAATTTCAAAAACAATCCAGGAGCACCTGGGTGGCTCAGTCGTTAAGTGTCTGCCTTTGGCTCAAGTCATGATCCCAGCGTCCCGGGATCAAGTCCCACATCAGGCTCCCTGCCCGGTGGGAAGCCTGCTTCTCCTTCTCCCACTTGCCCTGCATGTGTTTTACCTCACTCCCTCTCTCTCGTTCTCTCTCTGTCAAAAAATAAATAATTTTTTTTAAAAAATCCGATTAGAAAATGAGTAAAAGGCAGCAAGAGATATTTTACCAAAGAAGGTGTGTGGGTAACGAACAAGCCCAGTAAAGTATATCCCACATCACTAGCCATTAGAAAAATGGACATTTGATTCACAGTGAGATACCAACACACACCTGGCTAAGTGGAGAAAATAAAAAATAGTGGGGGGAAAAACCCACTTGAGCGATGCAGAAAAATAGAATCCCTCATACCTTGCAATAGGGATGAAAAATGGGACAGTCACTCCAGAATATAATCGACACTTCCTTTCAAAACTAAAACTGGATTTACCATAGGATCCAGCAATAACACTCTGGGGCATCACTCCAAACTTCTTTTCGCATGGAAACTAGTCCTTGAGTGTTCATAGTAGTTTTGTTTGTGACAAAGACCAGAAACCATTTAAACATCTCGACGCATAAATAGTTAAACACACTGTGATCCGTCCATACCATGGGTTATGACTCAGCCATTCTGAGGAATGAACTAATACACACAGTAACTTGGATGAACCTCAAATTATGCCAAGAGAGAAAAAAAACCCAAGTAATCTCAAAAAGATACATAGGTACGGCATGTTTCCATTTATGTAACATTCATGAAATGACATAATTACAGAACTGGAGAAGGATTGGTGGTTTCCAGGGATTAGAGGTGGTGGGGAGAGAGGGTAGGTGTGACAAGAAAGGGGTAATACACAGGAGCCTTGTGGGAATGGTAGTTAAGTGTCTGGATTGTGGCACAACACAGGAACCACACATGTAATGAAATTACACACAGCAATGCAGGTGCGCCAATCCACGTATAACCAGTAGCCTTTGAATAGCTCTGGGGGTTGTAACAGTGTTCATTTCCTGGTTTTGATACTGTTTGTGATGCAAGACATTAACACTGGGGAAGTCTGGGTAAAGGCTTTACAGGACTTCTCTGCACATTTTGCGACAGGGTTTACAGGATTTCTCTGCACATTTTGTGACAGCTTCCTACAAATTTGTGATTATTTTCCAAACAAAAGTTTTCAAAAGCCTGAATCTGTCCTCATCCAAAATGTGCTCCTCTCCCTGAATTCTCCCATTTTGAATCCACAGAAGCGAGAGCTAGACACAAAGGCATCTGCCCATATTCCTCTTCATCCTTCCCTCTCAACATCAAATAATAATAATGATGATAGTGACAATGAAAATAATAAAGCAACATTCATTGAGAGCTTCTTTAGACTTCTTACAGCATGCGTGGCTGAATTTATTCCTCACATCAACTCAATTACCTTTAAAATCATCCCATTTTAAAGGTAAGGAAATGAGGGGTCCAGGGGCAAATAACTATGGCCAAGATCATAAAGCAAGCTAAGAAGACAGGCCTCTCACCTGGGAGTCTGACTCTATTGCCCATGACCTATGGAATCACCGGATTCAACATTCACCCCCCAACCCTCAATGCTGGCCAGTGTCTTAGTTCAAGATTTCATGATTCTCTGCCTGGACCAAGTATCAGTAGAGGAGCCTGCAACTAGTCTCCTACCCCAGACCCAAAGGGAAGGAAGCAAGTATACCATATATCTTTGAATGGTAAACAACCCCAAACTGAACACGATCCCCCAGTTTCTCATGCAGAGAAGTCTTAAAGTATTTTTGCCAACTTGCGTAGATAAATGTTCAGCGCTATGGGTGAAATAAACCCATCTGTAGTTACAGGGATCCAGTATGATATATATTCACAATGGCATGTTACATAAAAAATACATGAATTTGGATGTACTGCTGTCCTCGCCCACTTCCTAAAACAATTCACAGGCAACTTTAACATCAGCCTTCATCTCACACAGCTTTCCAAAGTAAATTATCTCCATTTCTTACTCGAAAAATAATGCTTTTGAACCCATTTATGATGCTGTCCCTAAAGAGCTGAAAGGACTCATTCATACAACATCAAGAACATTTAGATTTTTTACATTTGCTCTATAGGTCAGTGGTTCTCAACACTGAAGGGGAGTTAAAATCATACCATATTTTAAAAGACAAGGAAGGGGCGCCTGGGTGGCTCAGTGGGTTAAGCCTCTGCCTTTGGTTCAGGTCATGATCTCACGGTCCTGGGATCGAGCCCCGCATCAGGCTCTCTGCTCAGTGGGGATCCTGCTTTCCTCTTTCTCTCTGCCTACCTCTCTCCCTACTTGTGATCTCTCTCTTTCTCTGTCAAATAAATAAATAAAATATTTTTTTAAAAGACAAGGAAAGGTCAAAAAGATCATACTGTATTATAAACTTCAAAGCCGCTAAAAGACTAGATCTTCATCGTTCTCCACACAAAAAAGAGAATGATCATTATGCGATGTGATTAAGGTGCTTGCTACTGCTATAATATTGTACAGTATTACAATATTGTAATAAATATTAAATAAATTTTAAAATGGTAAATTACAATTACATTACAGATATTCATGTATCAAGCCAACATGTTCTAGACCTCAAGCTTACACAATGTTACATGTCAACTATATCTCAATTTTTTTAATTGGGGGGGGATCACCTGGGGAACTTTAAAAACTATCAAGGCCCACATAGTGAGTTTACTGGCCTGGAGTGGACATGGGGTGTGGCATTATTTCAAGTTCCTCTCGTGACTCCCAAGTGCAGCCTGGGCTGAGAACTACTTGTTTACAGGCATCGAGATCGCCACCAAGTAGTTCTGTGATTCTCAGTCTTGTTTATACACAAGAATCACCCGGAAAGTTTTGTAAAAATCCTGAAGCCCAGGCACCACTCCCCATTCCCCCAACTCTGATTTAGTTAGGTTTCAGGGCATTCTTACATTTCCAAAACACCTCACCGGGATTTCATCTGCAGCCACATTTGAGAACTTTTGACACTGCATCTTAAAAGTATTGCTTTATCAGCAATGTCCACAACAGCCAAACTATGGAAAGAACCTAGATGTCCATCAACAGATGAATGGATAAAGAAGAGGTGGTATATATATA